>JXPG01015106.1:2720-16217 GCA_001015175.1 Megaselia abdita
TGGTGGTAGAAGAAAAAGAGGAAAAACTCGCCTGCGCTGGCTTGACGCCGTGGAAAAGGATTTGACGACTCTGTGGTGTAAAATATCATGGAGAAGAAAGGCAGCGGATAGACAAGAATGAAGAAAGCGAAAACCAACTATAGGTTGTAAGCTATATAAAAGGTAAAAATAAGGTAAACACTTAGAATCAAAATTGTGATAAAGGCGGTTTGTAGTAGTCAGATAGACCTTTAAAATGAGGTATCACATGTCCATATCGGATAATGTTTAACCCTTCAAATTTATGTTTAACCCGCAAAAGGTTTACGGCAGACAGACGGACAAAGCGAGTACATAAAGGTATTTTTTTTTCTTCAAAAAAACCCTAAAAATATGTTTTGCATCTAAAATTAACTATTCTTCAGTAGTAGTTTGACTGCATGAACAGCAAAGTCGACCCTAGTTCAAGGCATATGTTGTTAGCTGAAGTAAGAGAAACACGTTACTAGAAAGGTTTTTTGAATGAAAACGAAAACATAAATACACAAAATGGTCGACTTTTAATCATCAACAAAATTAACTAAAAAAATACAATATTTTGTTTTAGAATTTTAAAAAAGTTTTAATATACTTTTATTTTGAATTAATATAAAACTTAAAAATAAGTAAAAAAAATAAATACGTTCTAAGAAAAGCTATATAAATTAAAAGATTTCTCATAAATTTTGGATAAGTTAAAAGTTGATCAAGTTCGGGAATTTAATTTGAAAGTTTTCGAAATTAATAATGAAGTGTCGTATATAATTGAAGGTAATTCAAATTAAACCCCCAAAGTCAGTCATTTGAATAAAAATAAAATCTTGCTTAACATTAATCGTTCCGGTTTGCTTAACTTTCAATTTCTCCTAGTTCTTCATCTTCATCAACTACACCAAACAAAATATCCGCTAAACTTGGCTCTTTTTTCTTCCTGTCATGTTTTGGCTTTTCCGATGTGGTTGTCGCAAGTAATGTGTCTTGTGTGCTTGATGCCATGATTTTATCAGTAACGGTTGTTGTTTCTGGTGGTGGAGTTATTTCAACCCTAGCTATCGACCCATTATCTTCAACTTCTTCCTTATAACCGGGAGGATAAATAGGTTTGAATCCCCCTTGTAGTTGAGGTGAAAATGAGTCGTCACTGTTTTCTGATAATTTATTGCTTTCAGTGGTAGACAATGTTTTTTTTTCATTTATGACAATGTCTGCGTCTGCTCTGTTGACATTATTTTTCTTATACAAGTCTAGCTTTTGATCTAAATTGCTTCCAGTAACTTCATAGCTCCAACCACTAGGGGTCGCTGAATTTAAGCTCATACTTGGATAAAAAGGAGCTTGAAAATCTTTTTCATAATTTTGACCTCGGGAATCACTTTCATATTCATTTTCGTCACGAATTTCTGGGATTACTTGACTAGCTGAATTCGGATTAGAAAACTGAGTTTGTGGTTGGTTGTTAGAAAACTTCGCTAAACTTCTATAAGGATTAGATTCTGTTGGACTGTAAGCTATGGCAATTGGAGTGTCGGCAATTGCTACTTTTTCTACAAAAGCTCCAAAGTTATCATTGCGATCGATTTCATGAACTTGACCAAGCTCTTGAATAGATGGTTTTTCCAACCGATACGGGAATTCTTCATGGGATTTTTGATGTAGAGGTTTTTGCGGTTTTGCCATTAAAATTGGTTCTTGTTTGGTATCCCTGACTACAGAAAATGGTGTGTTCTGGTAATCTGACCCTTGACTACTTGCTTCGAAATTGACTATTGCCGGTTCAGATTGCTTATGTTCCGAAGAAACTTGTATCTCCTCCGGTTGAAATTTAACATTTCCTGTTTTATGTGGGTAAACTACATACAGCCCTTGAGTTGGTCCTATGAATATTCAGGATTAAATTATTTATTGTTATTTGTTGCATACCTACCGATAACTTCATAGTCAAACTTCGGAGTTTCTATGCTAGCTGCTTCTGATATGTCTCCTGGAACCAGTTTTTTTGTCTTCAACATTTGCAATGTTACAACCGGTTCCAATTCTGGCTCGTCACTTTTCTTTGATATAGTAGTTGGTTTTGGAGGATCATTAACCATAATGTCTTCTTCCTCGAATGCTGCTAATCGGTCGGATCCGAGAATGGTCTCTGGAGGAGAGATTTCGGCTGTTGGCAAGCTATGTTTCGAGTTCCTTTCAACTGTAAATCTATCCGAATTTGTATAGGGCTGCATTATCATACCTGGAAAGGAGTGTGTAGCTCCTTGGAATGCAGGTGGTGGTGGATATGCTGGTGGATGTTGGGGCTTCACCGAAGTTTGTTTTAACTGTGACCTGCGAAAAAATACCTGCCTGTTATCAAATTGATTTTGCCCATTGGCAGGACCGCGAAAGATTCGCCGATTTGCTTCTTGTTGTGGCTGATTTGCTGCGTAACGATACAATGGAGTACGCCGTTGAGCTTGGAATTGTGGTGGAAGCATTCTATTTGGAAAGTTTCCTTTATAAGAATTTATTCTGTCCTTAAATGGTGGAGGACCGGATCCAATTTTGGCATTTGGTCGAAATTGTGGAAGAATATTTGGTAGCTGTTGTTTTCGTATGTCAACAAATTTAAATCCGGGTGGAGGTGGTCGTACTGATCCTTGACGATTATTCAGATCTGACGGTCGAGGATCTGATGTTGGCTGCTCTTGGGGTGGAGTGAGTCCTTCAGAGAGATCCGGAAATTTCTATAAATACAAAATATGTTATATTTGTCTTAAAAATGCAACACAATTTCTATTTTATTATTACCAATTTAGTTTGTTGCATGTTGTTATATTGGTTAAGTGGAAGTACCTCATGTTGTTGAACCATTTGATCTTTTTCATTATCAAAAAATACTTTATTTGGTGGCTTAAAATCGGTTTCGGCATAACTCTGACTTATTTCCTTTTCATTTGAAGGGAACACAACTGATGGCTTTGTTTGCTTAAGTTGATGCAGGCTAAGAGGCTGGGCATGTCCGTTAATGTTTTCAGATGCTTTAGTTTGTTCTAAGCCTTGTTCATCTGGGAATCTAAAATTAGTTGTTACTAGAACATCTTTAGTTTCTTGGTCACCAATTAAATTCGAATGATTTGGTAAATCGATAACTGTATCTGGTAACACGTGTCCTTGAACAAGACTATTGGGTGAACCTTGAATGATCATTTGTGGTCTTGGAATAGTAGAAATATCTTCATTTATAACTTGACCATATTGAATAGGGTGGCCATGTCCATTCTTGTCATTCGAGAGCCTATTGTTGGTTTGTTGGTGGCTCCCAAGCACAAATGAAGCTGAATTTTGTCCAGGTGATATAATGACGTTATTTATTCCATTTGATTTGACAGGTACTGGCATACTTGGCTTAGGAATGTGTAACGAAACGTATTCATTACCAGAAATTTGAGGTTCAAGAGATTGGGGTCTCGGATTAAAATATTCTTGCTCTTCAATAGGTTTCCCTTGTTGATACGCTTGACCGTTCGGTTGAGGAATGGTTTGGGTGTAACCAATTTTTTTAAAGCTAAATGGAGATGGCTTTGAAGGCTGAATTGGTTGCATTAGATTACCATGCACATCTAAACCTTGATTTTCCTGTTGAGCAATATACGATTCAAGTTCGGAATCTATTTCAGGATTATCATTTCCCGTTAGTGAGATTGAGTTTAATTCGTTATTGTTTAAGATCTTGACTTGCTCAGTAGCCATGGCATTATAAACATCAGCTGGATCTAAAATTGAGATTTGAGTACTTGTTTGCAACTGTTTGAATGAAATATTGCTTGTGGTTTTTTGTGTAGGGCGTGAGGTTGTTGTTGTAAACATAACTGGATTTTTTGGACTAGTTTTCATTCCGTAAGTACTTTGGGTTGTAGTGGATGATGCAGGGTGATACTTTTTTGTCGGAATAGACTTCCTTTTTTCTGTCGTCGTTTCGAAAACAAATGGTTTTATTGTTGGTCCTTTTGCTACAGTAGTTTCAGGAACACGAGTTGTAGGTGTGGTTGTTTTTTTAGTTGAAGTTGTAGGACGCGTAGTTGTTGTTGATCGAGCAGTTGTGCTCGTTATAGCACTACTAGTAGGAGCAGAAGTAGTTGTTGATTTTAAATTGGAAAAATTTGGCTGGGCTAGCAATTTTGTAATGTTGGCTCTTTGAGGGTATTCTTTGTTATTAGAAACATAGTTTTTATTATTTCCTTGATATTTTAGGTTAGCATATGAGCTTGATACCAAAGGATATACGAATTTCGAGGATGAATACTTGACTGGAAGATGCAAAATATCATGGATATTTGAGGCAGCACTACTTAATACGATTTTCTCTTTGGGATCAAAAACTTCATTTACTGAGGGTTCGATACCAGCTGGTTTTTTTGAGCTGAAGTCAAATTGGCCTGAAATCGCATCCTTCTCCACATAATAAGGAATACCGTCATTATAAATTTGTTTTGGTAGTACGTAACTTGTGGCAAATATTTCATCTTCCTGAG
Organism: Megaselia abdita; assembly: GCA_001015175.1. Classification (NCBI taxonomy): domain Eukaryota; kingdom Metazoa; phylum Arthropoda; class Insecta; order Diptera; family Phoridae; genus Megaselia; species Megaselia abdita. Next base: position 7,250 of record JXPG01015106.1, read on the forward strand.
AGCTCTCATCTATAAAACTAGATTGGTGTTGTGTCTTATTTGAGCCTGTGGATATTGCCAATGTTCCTTTCACAAATACTAGTATTAGCCAAGTATATTTTAAATATTTAAATTTCATGATGATAATCTACAATTATACAGACAATTAAATATTAATCAATTATATTTTATTTCTGTTCACAAATGTAATTTATTTTTATTAGAAACAACTCTAAATTCATTGTTTTCAACCGAGGGGTTGCACATAATTATAAATATTTAAATATATAAATATTTATACCAAGTCAAATTCAATAAAAGTTTAAAAAAAATAGAAGCCAGGCTCAAGGTGTAGAAGTGAGCTTATTCCTCTGAATACAGTCAATGATGAGCTACCTGCTATTTTAACGAGTGTATTGGCGGTCCTCTTTTATTTAATCAACATCGAAATGACGACCATGGCGTCAGGTCAATCGATAGAAACATTTTTGCCGAAACATTATGAAGTACGCTCTAAAGATCGAAACTCACAATCGACAGAGAGAAAGGCGAGAGTACTAACATCTGCAACAAGCGACTACCCAAACAAAAAAATGTAAATGTGCAATTAACTTAAATATCTTAGTAAACATTAATTGATGCTTTTACAAATATTTAAATTAAATTCACCCGCATGAAATTACAAATTATATATTCCAACATGGATAGACTATAGTAAGCAAAAGCGGTAAGACGAAAATAAAAGTGATTGTTATGCTTTCTATGATACCAAAGCTCATATTTTTTGGTATAAGCAATGATTGAAATTATTAAAGTCATTAACCAAATAGCAGTAGGTAAAAGCTAATCGCAAGAAAGTTAATTAAGGATTTGTTATTGTGAACCAATGAATATTTCCAATTTTTGCACAGACAATTGAACAAGCCGGATCTACTCTTATGGAATACACATAGTAATTATACGAATTGCAACAAATGCCAACCTCACTATAATACACCTTCTATGAATTGCTACATTCCACTGATAATGATATTATGTTGGTTTTTATTTTCCTTTATTCAAAATCAACTTTGATTGACCTCTGCCTTATTCGACATGAACGTAAAAGAGATATAAAAAGACTTTCAATTCTTTGACTTAGATGTGGTGAAAACTTTATAATCTAAGTATCCCATCAATTACCCAAATTACAGAAACATAATAAAAACATAAACTGGCTATGACGAAAGATCTCAATCTTGCGCAATTTAAAAACTGTGTTAAAAAAAAAAAAAAAAAGAAACCGAAATGTCAATTGTGGGTTCACTGTAATTATCTAATTAAATTAAATCTGTATTTTATTGCTTGATTGGATATATGAATTAAATTGTACAATTAATATCATCTGCAGTGCTGATAGTTGTATTAAAATGCATTGAAGACAAAACATCCAAAAATTTGACCTAGCTTTGTAGATGTCTAACGAGATAATTTGTTCTGTTACTAGTTAATATTTCTCTCTATTTATATCTGCTCTTGTTTTGGTTTTATATTTTTTACTGTAAAAAACAAAAAGAACAATATTTTAGCATATTTTGTACTTCATTTCAAAGTGGTAATCCAAAAGAAAAAAACATACGTATATGTACATTCATTCTGGTCTACATATTACAATCGGAGAATAATTCTTTGGAAGTTCAAAGCTGAATGATTTCTATACAACCACAGCTACGACGGTAGTGAAGAAATACAGGCCACATAGCATGAATACCAACCGACCTCTACGAAGTAATATCTAACGTCATTATACCCTTCTGTACCGACAGAGAACAAAAGAGGATGGGTTCTTGGTGGGTACTACAGCTAAGTCTTATCATGAGCCTGAAATGATCTTGATGGGCTTACCTTATCTTAAAGGGTAATCATTATATTGGTTGATATAGTTTTCAGTTTTACTCTTGATTTGTTGTCTCAACATATCAATAAGAGCATGGATTCTGAGTACTTTCATTGTTATCTATAATGATAATCCCGAATATATCTTAATATATTTTGATAATATTTGTTTCCGAAATATAAATTTTTTCTGAGTTTGTGAAGAAAACACCATGAAATAGTCCATTTAAGCGAAAGTATCAGAAACTTGCATTATAAGTTTATAATTTTCAATGAAGCGGAAAAACTATGGGGTTTTTTTTTTATAAAATTAATTCTAAAATTGACTAACTCACTGCCTCCGATCCCATCCTCACATCAAATAATATATTATTAACCATAAAAATCATATTAGGAATCAGAAAGTCCATAAAAATACATTTTACTTTAGTTTTTTTTTTAGATTTTTTTCTAATCTCTGATTTTACTGGCTCAGGCATAAATGTTTCTAAAATATTTATGATTTTTAGTTTGTTCACTCGTTTTTCGAAGCCTCTAATGATTTTATTATTTATTTCATAGGACTTGTATACGTACAGATCCAGCTATGTTGGAACATGTTAGAAGGCTTTTTTTTAAGTCAATAAAAGCTTCGTACAAATTTCTGTTCTTTTGATGATATATGCTTGACATTTGAAAATTTCTTGTAACTATTATTATTTGTTATATTATCCTTTTATTATATAATTGATATTGTCATTTTTTGTATCTATCAGATATTGCATAATATGATTGAATGAAACAAACTTTAACTATATAAAGTACCAGAAATCATTTATCATATAAAACATAATCATGATAACATTTCGTGCTAAGCTCTTGAAAATAAACTGAAGGAAACATCAATCGAAACTTGATGTCATTTGCTAACAGGTTTTTATTAAACCAAGAAAAACATTTTCTTTTTTTCTCGCTTTTTTATAAATGACTTGCGGGATGTAATGTATAAGAGAATTGTGCATAAGACTATCTTATATATATGTATGTATATGCGAAAAGTATGTGAGGAAGTTCAGTCCATCTAAATATATAGTTATAAATTTATTTTCTCTTTTCATTTAAGAGCTATATTGTGTATAGCTTCGTTCTGCGGAAATTGAAAACAAAATAGTTTAATCGTTTCGTCTTTATCACCGTTATTCAATTTCATTTTCTGTTTATAGCATTTAAATAAAATAGCAATCCTGAATTGTTTTAAATTATGAATATATTCTCAATTATAGAAATGCTAGAATACACTCTCTATTAGAAGTACATTAGAGTTGTTATAGATATAAAATTAGCTACTAAAGGTCTACAAATTTTAAATTTCCACTTTATATAATAAAAAATATTTTTATTATCCAATAAATTATAAAGTATATACCTAATACATTTTTCTACTTTTCATGCATAATTGATGGTCATATAAAACATATATCGGTATCTTTAAATGTTGTATTATTTTGGCGTTATGACAAGATATACACTATAGTGATTTGAAGATATTGCGCTCTCAACTTGCAATTTTCAGAAATAATAAAGAGTTATTATATATTAAAAAATAGAAAGATATCTTTGAAACTAAGTTTTAAACATATTTTTTAGGAAGGCTGGAAAATAGAAAAAAAAAACTAGAAACGGACTTATAAACTTCCATTTATATTCCATTTTATCCTCCACATCATTCGAAATAACAAAGTTATTCATTAAAATGTAATTTTTGTCTAATTCAATTTGAGCTTTTGCTTTTGAAATACTGGCGAACAAAGCTTTAAAAACTAAAAAAAAACACTAAAATTTTCAACTATATTTTATTGATTCAAACTTATAATTTACTCAGTTTTATTTAAAAATTTAACATATTAAAGTCTACAAGAAGTATTTAAAGGCTTTCAAGCATTAAAACATATTAATTTTTAATATTTAGTTTAATAGTTGCATTTTAGTTTCATTAGTCTCAATTCTCAGCAATATACTAAATTTAATCTGATTTAATTCTGATACATATATAAGACAATTGCAAATAAAGCTTATACTTCACCATTAAATCAATAATTACGTTGACACATTATCATTAGAAAAAAAACTAAATTTGGTAAAGAATTGACAGTATTTATCAAAACGACATACATATTTTACTTTCACTAAATAAGAGAACCCAAATGGATGAAATAGGTATTTAAGCTGAGTAGGGATTGTTTTCAGTTTCTTCTGGAAAGATTATCAAGTGAAATCGAAAATATTCAACAAATATTCATTCTCTTTCTTCATACCTTTCTTATAAAATTAGCAATATATTTTTCTGTTAATAACAATCATTTCAAGCTTGTGAAATTCAGTTAAAAAAATTAAAGTTATAAAAAGAAAGAATTTCACTTATAACGTGAGTAAATCAGTCAGTAAGTAAAGTGACTCATCCACATCCATATGCATTTTAAATTTTTAGGTCATCAGTGGAACAAAAACGCAAGAAACCATAACATTGCATTATGGTTTGTTTTTTATCGTTTCAACTACAGTAAACTGCTTTAGCGCAATTAACAAAAGTAGAGGTACTTTTAAATAGAGTGCACTGATTATGGATATAGAAATCGGAAGTTCTAGCTCACGTTTCATATGTCCTAATTATTAAATTCCATATATAGAAGGTGTGGTGAGCCTATCCTTCACTTTCCATTTTCAGTGGTTGACAAATACAACACAAGAAACTATCATCATTTATTCCATTTAGCCAGCCACAGCACACATAGAAGAAAACATTCTTTTATGAAGGAACTTTCTCTTTAGCACACACAAAACTTATTTTATTTCTTTTTCGGAATTCAGTCTGTTACTATTTGTTTATTTAAATGAGCTTTTTTTAAGTTTGTTCTTACGTTATGAAATTTCTTTCTTCTCCAAGAAGTCATTTATACATAATTGTATTGTCTTTTTTATTTTCTAAAGACTAAACGAGCTAAGAATTATGCAATATGAGTAGCTGTTATATGAATCAATCAAAAGATTTAAACTAGAAACCTGCAGATTGTATATAAAGTTTGTTTGGCCTTAATTTACCTGTCGTGTACGTTTTTGCCGACTTGGTCGCTTTTTTTTAGAGATATAAATAATTTAGAGTATTTTATTTTCACTAGAAGAACTAAAAAGCACTTTTATGCATTTCTGTTTCTATGAAGGTTTTATAAATATCTATAACTCTATTACACTCTATTTAACTTAAATGCAAAACTTTTGACGTTCGGGGTTCAATATATTTTTAAATTATAACAAGAATTCCAACCGTTGAATCGGAAGGTTGCGGACTGAATGAAACCAGTTAAAATTGTAAAAGAAATTTTATTGGAAGTAATGATGAAAAGAAAGCATGCATAGCAAACATTTTACTCTTACACATTTTTGCTTAGTATTTTTCTCTTTTTTATGTATTTCTTTTTTTAAACTCAGATTCAGTCTTTGAATGATTGGAAGCTGACTGACAGTTTATAGTAGGATGGGAGTGTGACTTAAACGGAAGTAGGGATGTCTAATTAGTAATTACATTACTATTCGGAGTTCATAAATGATGATGATCGTTTTAAATTACATTTAGAGAAATATTTGTTTCTACTACCCAAAACTGTAATAGTTGACCGACTTGGAAAAATGTCCTCTTTTTTGACGATATTTTCTCTTGTACCACGTGAGTTATAAAATCTGTGCTTGATGTAAAACAAATTTTATATATTTTTAGCGATTCTAAAGAACACTGGGAAATCCGTTTTTAAATCAGATTAGCAGTTTTGCGTCTAATCGTGTTTTAAAAAAAAGTAAATCTGCTAAAAAGGCTGTACAAAAGAACAGAAAAGGTGGAAGGTTGAGTCATCACGAGAAATGGATGTTTAATGAAGTTGAAATTGTAAAGACCTATGTTTATCTTGGATTCAAAGTTATCTACAAAGATGTCATTCACCGAACAAATTGAAGATAGGTCCAGGACAGCAAAAACGTGAGTATTTGGTGTGTGGCACAAAATGATATCTGATGGAAACATTAGTGTGTCAGTGAAAATCGCTTTTTTTAAAGCTCTTATGAGGGGTAGCCAAGGTCTACTCTTCACAAGTTTTCGGGTATGATTATGAAGAATTAATAAATAAACTGCAAGTATTTTTCTTAAAATATATACTTAAACTTGGTGGCCCTGGGTTCACTCCAACATATGTGCTGTATCTAGAAACCAAGGAAGAGCCAACATTAAAGATGAACATGGATTATGTTAAAAATAATGCAAAAAAAATAAAAAAAATATTTTGGTTTAATGGATGGATGCATTTGGAAGACAAGGTGTTAGTGCGATGGCAAGAAGTTCCTTTCCTTGAAGATAGATGAAAATGATGTATTAAAGCATCTTTAGAAAACTACAAGGTTAATCATCAGCAGTATTGTATCACAAGGAAACCCACAAAAAAAATATTGTGAACCTATGATTTGTTAATTTGTAATTAGAGAGATTTAAGTCTCTTTTTTGGAAAGAATTAAGTTGGTAAATATTAAAGTTATACGAAATATTTTGATCTTAAAGCGTTTTAGGAACCCAACATATTTTATAACTAGCTGGCGCTTTTTTGCATACATAAAATTTTAAACTTGTAAAATAAATATAATCTATGTGCTCGGTATTTTGTCAAAATTCAGCAAAATGTTTATTTACTTCTAAATGCAATTTATTTTACTTTTTTCTTCAACTCTAATATATATTTTTTATTTAATTTTTTGTATGTGCATTTTTTGAAGTCCATTTTAAGCAAATAATTAAAGTATTTTATTCTTTTAATAGCTTAAAATATGCACTTATATTGTTTTGAATTTTTAAATTTTCTGCTAGCTGATTGATTTGCGAATTCTAATTTTATTTTTTGAATTTTGTAGAAGTAATTACTTATTTTAAGTTTGTTCCCTTGTACTTGTTGTAACATATTTTTATATAATGTTTGAATATATTTATTCTTTGAGGAATTCTTAAATAAATCTAATTGATGTTATATTATTAAATAATATTTATTTTTATTATTATATTTTTTAGTTTATATATTAAAATAGATATATAGTTATATTTCAAAATAGATAGTTAGTCAACATTTGACTATAGTCTCTATTTGAACCTTGGATCGGGGTTTAGTGGGTAAGAGTCCCACAGTATTTAGCGTGCGCCTCAATGTATGTTAAGTCTCTGGTGCAGATTACCTCCAAGTAAAAAAAAAAAAAGTTCAATCACCGATATTATTATATTATTTAGTTTTTACACAATCTTTTATTTTTGGTTTGTGATTATTATTTGTTTTTTTTTTTAAATTTTATTGCCGGGTAACTTTTGAATGATTTTTAAATTGTTTCATATTTTTTCTTTATTTGTTGATGATATTTCTTGTTTTGATGAAAACAAATTTATTTTTGCATATGTTATTTCTGGATTTCTTATTTTTTTTAAATTGATGATAACTTTTTAAAAATTGATTTTTTTTTAAAGTTTTTGAGGTTATTTATTGTTTTTGGCCTAGGCTTTTATTTTTATTATTTAGTTTTATTGTTTTTTTTAATAATTTTTGTTTAATATTTGCTTCTTTATTTCTTTTTGTTTTTTTAATTCTTTTTGTTATTTATTGTTCTGATTAAAGCATTTTAATTTTTGGCTTAGCTATTTATGATTTTTTTTTGTTTCTTTTCAAATTTAACTTTTTTTTTTTAATATTTAACGTAGTTGTTGTTTTTTCTGAAATTGGAGGATTTTATATAGACTCTTGAAATCCATTCCATTTCAGATATTTCAGCCGCATCTGCAATTATTCCTTCCCCGACAATTTTTGTTCAACCATTTCCAATATTGCCCATTTAATAAGGTTACGAAAAGTAAACTTCGTATATTTCAGATTTCGAGCAACTTTTCATCACACATCATTCTTGACTCCTCTCAAAAGTATCTGTCCAACAATACCCATATTGTATAAAACATTTGGAAAGGAACCGTTTCTGGACCGTAATGGAACCTAATATCATTAAAGAATTTCTGAAACACACTCCTTTCCAAATACATTTCTTCTCTCAAAATTCAGCGTCTAAAGATACCCATATTGTGGAGAATTCCTTCTAGAATTTTCAAGATATCGAACGATCTCAATCATAGATCTCTTAATACATCTAAACATTCATCTTACGACTGGATTCATATTTACATTGACGAATGAGAATGTAGCATTTCAGTCTATCATATTCATTCATCAGGAACATGTATTTTAGAATCGTTTGAAGAGTTCCGTTCTTGAATTAAATTTAATGAAGTATTATACTTATAGACTTCGCTTTAGATTTTACATATACACATACATACATTTACACATACAGAACGGAATAACAGTGTTAGGCAGAACTTCGGTCAAAATATCAACATTGGCGATCACAACTTTGATGTGGTAAAGGAGTTCGTATATCTAGGAAGTGCAGTTAACCACACCAACAACCTTGGACGAAGTCATTCGAAGAATCGTTTAAGGAAGTCTATCTCTCTATGGCCATATTGTGAAGAACAAAATACCGTTTCTGGAATCTTGGAACTTATTCTCATCCCAGAAATTGATTCCATATAAATTTCCTGTCTCCCCTCAAAATTCACCGTCCAACGATACCCATATTGGGAAAAACTAAATTTGTCCAAGGAACCGTTCCTCTAACCTTAGAACATATTCCCATCTTAGAAATTGATTTCACATAAATTTCCTGACTTCGCTTAAAATTCCCGGTCCAACGATACCCATATGGTGGAAAAAAAATGTAGGTCACGGAACCGTTTCTGAATTCGGAATTTATTCCTATCCCAGAAATCGATTCCACACACATTTTCCGACTCCTCTTTAAATTCCGCATCCAACGATACCCATATTATGAAAAAAAAAAANTTAAAACTCCCGGTCCAACGATACCCATATGGTGGAAAAAAAATGTAGGTCACGGAACCGTTTCTGAATTCGGAATTTATTCCTATCCCAGAAATCGATTCCACACACATTTTCCGACTCCTCTTTAAATTCCGCATCCAACGATACCCATATTATGAAAAAAAAAA
>JXPG01015124.1:280-11815 GCA_001015175.1 Megaselia abdita
TTTGATTCTTCGTTGTTTTCTTGTTTATTTGATTTCGTTTTTTATTTATTTTAATTTTGTATTCTAAATTTTGTTAGTATTTTATTTATGTTTAGTATTTATTGTTTTTTTGTTAATGTTAAAGGTTGGTATCTTTTTGATTCTTCGTTATTTTCTTGTTTATTTGCTTGCTTTTATATTTTTATTTATTTTGTTTCTTCTTAATATTTTAGTATTTTAATCTTTGTTGGTATATTTATTTAATTCTTCGTCGTTTTTTTGTTTATTTGATTTTTTATTTTACCTTTTTTTAGATTGTTTTCTTGTTAGATTTTTTTATATTTTGATTTATTTTTAAGATTTAATTTTGTTTCATTTTTTTGTTCTTTTTTTTTATGTTTAATGTGGGTGTCTATTTAATTATTCGTTTTTTTTTCACTTTTTGTTTACACTTTTATTCCTTAATTTTGAAATTCTTTGTAAATCTAATTTTTTTTAGTATTTTATTTATTGTTAGTATTTATAATTTTTTTAGTGTTGATATTTATTTGATTCATCGTTGTTTTCTTGTTTATTTTTTTTATTTTATATTTATATTTGTTATATTTTGATTTAAATTTAATTGCTTTTTGTCTTCTTATTTTTTAGTAATTATTATTTTTCATTCTTAAGCATTAAAAATAAGTGTGTTTTTTATAGATCCTTCATTGTTTTCACGTTTATTTTATTTTTTTTGGTTTAGTTTTACTTTCTTATATTTTTGTTAGATTGTTTTGATATTAGGATTTATTTTTATTATTTGATTTTGTTTAATTTTTGACTCCTTAATTTGTTAGTATTTCATAATTTTATGTTTTATATTTGAAATTTTGATTCTTTAATTTTTGTCTTTCTTTTTTTTTAGAATGTTTTATTTTCTTAATTTTTTTAGTATTTTATAATTTTGTATATTTTTTGATTCTACGTTTTTGTTCTTGTTAAAAAAAAAATAAAAATTTTAACTTTTTTGATATAGTATTTCTTTTTTAATGTTTGTATTTATTTAATTCTAGGTCGTTTTATTGTTTATTTGAATATTTTTTTAAAATTTTAACCTTTTTTGAATTTTGTTAGTTTTTTTTATATTTTGATTTACTTTTATTATTAAATTTTGGTTAATTTTTGTCTTCTTAATTTTTAAGTATTTTATAATTTTGTGTTTTATAATCTTTTTTAATGTTTGTTGGTTTTTGGAGCTTTATTTACAGAATTAATTTTTTTTAAGAGAATAAACATAAATCTTTCGGACGCGATGGTATTTATTTATATTTTGAGAATCCTCCAGACTCCTTTGGAATAAACATGAACACTCAATACTATATGTGCTTTCCTGATCACTAAAATGTAAATGTAATAATGTAAAATGTAACATTTTTAATATGTCTTTCGTGTTTCGCCAGCGAGAACTAATTTTAGGCTCAATTTTTGAACAGTTCTTACATCACATAAAATCTCTTCCAAAATTGGTGGTTCTTATCAAAGGGTTTTTAGGATTTAACACAAATTTTTGTTAATTAAACTTAACAAGTTAAAGTTGCTCACGAAATACCCATTGAAAAATAATATTTTCATCCCAAAATGTATCAAGTAAAATACAAGTCACAGAGTAGACTAATCAAAATCTATGCTTAAATCCTAGGTTCAATCCTTTTCATTTTTACTACTTTTCTTTACTTTTTGTGTTTCGTTTGCTCGGGATTTAAATTAGACTTGCTCAATTCGATTTTTTAGCTCGATTGAACACCTTACATATTTAGCGCCACCTGTTGAACAATATTTAAAATTACAACAAGACACAAATTTACCTTTTCTGTTTCATTTTTAAATTCTACTTTTTCTGGGTTCGAATGCTATGAATGACATTAAACTTTTTAATTTGTGCCTTTTATTTGAAAGCTCTACCTACTAAACTGCCACCTGGGGTAATAAATTTAATGTCCAGAATTAGACCTCAATCCATCAAAAATATTTCATAACTACAATTTTATGCCTTAAAGAAATTTCTCTATAGAAATACAGAAACTAATATTGATACAAACAAGCCAAAAACCTTCAAAAGCGCAGTCTAGTATACAGACCATATGTTACAAGAATTTTTCAAATTTTCCAATATAAAGCACACGTTAAAACATCAGCAGCCGAATAGTCTGACTGCATTTTCAATTGCTATGGCTATTTAATCGCAATGATTTCGTATAGGGGTGGATGTAGATACGATGGAAGTTAGAGGAAGCTGATACATACATGGTAGATATCATTTTGAAAGCCAGAAGCCCAGGAAGCGAATCAAATCGAAATGAATTTTTTCTCTCTTCCTTTCTGTCTAATTTAAATATACTCGATGTGAAATAGCTTTTTGATGTTGGAACAATTTGGCAAGAACCTCATGAACATGGTAGTTCAGTTAGTTTTTCCGTTGTTTCGATTTATTTTACATGGAAACATGCATTGTGTATGATTTCGCAGATTTTGGAACAGTTTCGAAGAGGAAGCTTTCACTAATCTAACTAAAGAGAGAACTGATTAATTAAGAAGGTATATAAATCGCAGCACAAGTTCACTTCCAAATCAGTTTATCTAATTAAAATGCGCATTGAAGTAAAAGTATTTGAACTTTGTTAATTTCCTACAAAGCTACTGCGGATGTGATCTGATGCTACACATCAAGTAAAGCTACTACTCATTAAAATAAAATGAAATAAATGCACACACGGAACGGAAGTTCACTTGGGATTGCATCATTAATAAACAAGTAAGCTACGACTATGTATAATATTGTAATAATATAGCGATATAATAATATGTGTATGAATCTATGAATTTCATTTGATTGAAGGAGTCATCTACCTCTTTTCAATGGAAGACATTTTTATAGTAAGGTGTTCTTAAAGAGTGTACCTTATATACAAAATAAAAATAGCAAATGAGAATCCATTTTGTCTAGCTGAAACTGTCTCTATATAGAAATCATTAAACAAAGTAGTTTACTTTTTTCAATAATATTAAATGATCAAGTGAGCGCACACCAAAAACGCAAATTGCTGGAGTTGAGATGGTTGGGTTATCTTTTGTAAGTTATGTATGAATTGCATTTTTATGTATGAATTACATTTTTGAAAAGAATTTAAAAATTTGAATGGAATTTAAAATTAGAATCCAACGAAAACTAAGAATGTACTAAAAGAGTTAGATTTTCGTCAGAGGAGAGAAGCGAAGCCACTCAATTTTCACTCTGACCATTACGAGTTCGATTCTCGAAGCACACAACATAATTTGTTCAAGAAATGTTCTTTCGTGTCATTCAGAAACTCATCACTGACTCTATATACAGATGAAGATTGAAAATTATATAGAAAAACAGCTAGACATAGGAAGCTGCTACACCTTGAGCTTTGCTTCGTTTTGTAATTTAGCTTAGTTAGCCATAGAGCCAATCAAAAACTGGATTTCTTGAACCAATGGAAAATCGTTTTATCAAATATTTATGGATCTGATATCAATACATTCTTGATGGAGCTTCATGGATGTGTTATTCATTCTCTTGTTTGAGTTTAACATTTTGAGCATTAACTTGATTAAGGTCGGATATCTTGTAAGAGCCATGTTTGGTTTTGATCAAAATGCATATAGGGAGAACTAAAAATTGTATAGGGTATACAATTTCATCATATCATAATTCCCTAATATAACAGAATTATAGAATTAAACTCAAATATGGATTGACGAGAGTTGGATTGGATTTATGGTTGTAAATGAACTTGAGGCATTTATACAAATAGTGTCAGAAGTTTCTTTATAATATCATAAAAACATAATTTACTATGAAAAGGAATAGTTTCAATATGAACAATACCACGCTGTGCTTCATTTAATCTTACATTTCAGTTAATTAACCGATTCTCAAGTTTGAAATAGCGTTTTGAAGGACTTCAAACCATTACCATAATAATATCAAAGTCAAGATAAGATACTCACATTCTCAAAAAAGTTATAATTGATTTTTTTGATTTTTTCAATTAATAATTGAAGGAATCAAAGCCTTACCTGAAAAGAAATAAATGTAGGTTATTTATCGTGTCAATTTTAATTACTTCACTCAGAGAAAAAAGTTTTAAACAAATAAATATTTACTTTTAGTTTTTTAAAATCCTCGAATATTAATTTTATATAATTTTTATTTTGAAACATTTTGTAAATATTTATTTCTAAAATAGTTTTTTTTTTAATTTCTTAAAATACGTAAATTTTTTCTAAAATGCTAAAATTGTGCTTTGATTTTTATAAAACAGCACACATTTTAAGACAATTGTTTTAATTTAAGACTTTATATTTATTTTTAAAAATTTTGGTTTAGGAAATCTTACTAAAGTATTTAAAAATCTTTTCATAAAATCAACATTTTTTTTTGTTTCAAATTTAATGTTCTTAAATATAACAGCAAATATTTTAAGACAATTGTTTTATTTTAAGACTTTATATATTTTGTTTTAAATTTATTTTTTAGGAAATCTTACTAAATATTTAAACAACTTTCATAAAATCAAAAATTTAATCTCCCTTTTTGATCCGTATTTTTGAGTGGGTTACTCAAAAGCTGAAATGATGTAAAATACTTAAACATGTGGGGAAAATACTTACGTGTTAATTTTAAACACGAAAATAGGAAAAATACCTACACTTCGTAATAAAGGAATTACCAACATATGTGGGAAAAACGGCTACACTTCAAATTATGTGGGTAAAATACTTACAAATGTGGGGAAAATACTTACGTGTTAATTTTAAACACGAAAATAGGAAAAATACCTATACTTCGTAATAAGAGAATTACCAACATATGTGGGAGAAACTGCTACACTTCAAATCATGTGGGTAAAATACTTACAAATGTGGGAGACATTCTTACTTGATATTTTTATCCACGAAAATAGGAAAAATACATACGCGCGTAATAAGAGAAATACCATAATATATGTGGAAGAAACTCCTACACTTAATACAATTTCACTTTATAAAATTATGCTGGTAATATACTTACAAATGTAGGAAAAATTCCTACTTTTTTTCTGTATTCAACCAAAATCATACAAACTCTCAATGAAATTAACCACTAACATTCACCTTGAAAAAAATATGACTAAGAAATGAAATCTTCAACTAAAGTTAAAATAACTCCAAGTAACTTACAACAGTAAAAAAAAACCATCTCCAACTGTTGTGCGAGAGATATGAATGTCGTTTCTGTTTTTGTTTTTATAGCTGTTCACAAACGCCATTCACTGGTCGTTTCAACATTGATTCGTTTTCGTTCAGCAACTAACAAGAAAAAATCTTGCTGCCATTGCTTCTATTTCTGTTTGTATATACGATTTTTTTCACTCGCTCATTTCCCTTATTACGCTCATTGCAGTAATAAAAAGGCGAACGTAATTACGTTACATTAGATTATGTGTATTCCTTGTTTAGCTATGGAGTGATGGAATTCACAGTATGTACTTTTAACGATAGTTCTTCTGCTGTTGTGTATATGTAAGGTTAAATGTGGTTTATGATTTTTCCATAAGAGCAAAGAAGACAGTTGTTTTATGGTTGGGAAGTCTTTGAGCAAACGTTCAGTTTTATGTTCTTCCTTAAATTGGGAGATGTTTTTGAAAAGTGTCTTAGGTAATTAAATTTAATATCACGCTTAACAAAGGAAACATCAAACAAAGGCTTATGAATCTCTTTGTTCCTTTATTTGAAACGTTTTCTTTATATATTGACACAATGTGAACAAGTTGAAAAGATTGTTAGTTCAAATTAACATTCAACTCAATTAGGAAATTTGTGAAAATTATGATTATTGCTCCGCAGGAAAATGAGTCAATTAATTAATCGAACAAAGGATTAAAATTAGAGTCTTACTAGGATCAATACTATTTTTTAGCTTGATTTTAAATTTTACATATGAAAACTAGTTGAATATTAACCATAAAAAATTGTTAAAACTTACTTCTTTTTGTCAGCGAAAGAAACTAAGAAATTATATTGATTTTCATCTAAAGAAATCTGTTATTCTGAATGCTCTCTTGAAATATTTAAGAACTTCGGAAAAAAGAAAAAATACAATAACAATTACTATTGGTTATTTTTAACTTCTTAATTTTGATTGACTAAAAATCACAACTAAACCGAACGAAAATCGACAATGTTCGAATCTACAAGTAGACTTTTACTAGACTTAATTTTATTTTTTAGCTTTAGAAATGTTACATATTATTGTTCCTTAATCTTTAGATGGACAGAGAAAAAAGAATTTAGAAACAAATTTGAAATAAGTATAAGTAGAATATCTTGAAATTTTGTGAGTTATATACTATTAAATATGTACTCCACACTCGGAATATATTTTCTACAAATTTCGAAAATAGAAAGAAATAAAATACATTATAAACAAGTAAAGCACATATAAATTATGAACAACACTCTTTTAAATATAAATATTAAAAGAAAAATTCAGTTTGATTTTAGAGATGAAATGTTCTTTTTACTAATTTAATTTTTTTTTTTATATTTGAACAAATTAAAATTTTATTTTTAAAAATGTTTCTTTTACTAATTTTTGAAAAAAAAAACAATTTTTTAATATTAGAGAAATTTTGTTTGTTTTTCAAGATGAAATGTTCCTTTTACTAATTTATTCATAGCTTTTTTTTTTTGGAAAAATGGACATTTTTGTTATCTTTCAAAATAAAAATAAATGTTGATTTTACTAATTTTTAAAAGAACATTTTTTTTTTAAATGTTGTAAAAGGCAAATTTAGTTCGATTTTCGATTTATTAATTTATGCATATAACTTTTTTTTAGAAATAGTTTTATTATAATTTTTTATCCAAAACTTAAATAAAAGAACAAAAATAAAATGAAGTTAAAATCAAATAAAATAAAACAAAAATGAAATTAGAATTAAACAAACAAAAATAAAACAACAGTTAAAAAAAAACTAAAAATAAAAACAAATCCAGCTTTAAAATAATAAAATTAAATAAAAAAAAAATTAAATCAAATGAACAAAAATTTNAAAAATCAAAATAATACAAAAAAAAAATATGAATAAATTAGATTAAATANTTAAAAAAATCAAAATAATACAAAAAAAAAAATATGAATAAATTAGATTAAATAAAAATTAAATGGAAATCAAATGAAACGAAAATTTACATCAAATATAAGTTTGGTCAAAATCAATTGAAAATAAAATAAAACAAGAAACAAATGAAACAAAAAATATGTTTTTTAAAGACTAATAAATAAGAACTAATAAATAAAATAAGATTCATTACAACAAAAAATAAATTCAAAATTAATAAAAAAATTGTTTTTAAATTTGAATTGATTTTTTGACTAATTTTGTGTGATTTGCGTTTATTTTTTATGATGTTATGTTATTTTTTATTTTTTTTTTGTTTTTGTTTTTATTTGATTTTTGTGTGATTTCATTTGATTTAAAAATTTTGTTTTTTTTAACTGATTTTGACTTCATTTTTATTTGTTTTGTTTTTTATTTTCATTTGGTTTTTTTATTTAATTTTTATCAAATTTCGTAATTGACTTTTTCTAAAATTTAATTTTTATTCGATTTTTTAAAATGTTGTTTTTTTTTTAAATTTTTATTTTGATTAATTTTGTTTAGTTTGGTGATGTTATATTATTTGTTTTTTGGTTTTTAATTTTGTTTCATTTGATAACTTCAATTAATTTTGTTTCATTTCACAACTTCAATAATTAATAAGACAGGGATATTTTTGTTTTATTTTGTTTGATCTTTTTGTGATTTTATGAATTTTATTTAATTTCCATTTTAATTTATTTATTTTGTGTTTCAATTTTATTTGATTTTGTATTTAAAAAAAATAATTAGCTTAAATTAAATGAAAATTCACAAAAATATGTATTTTTGAAATTTACACAAAATTTAAAATATTTGAGATTCCACAGTATGAAAACTTTTGAAATTTTAAAATTATATTTTTTAAATAGTTTTATATTTTTAATTTGTTGACATTATATATTTGAAAAAATAAAAATGTTTCTTTAAAAAAAAAATTAGAATACTATTTTACGTTTACATACATAATCATTACATATACATGCATGGCCTCTGGGAAGATTCTGAGTTCGATCCTAACAAAAGAATTTTTCCTAAGATTTTTGTTTTCTTTAGTGTGAATCAAAGATACTATATCTTAAATCCTATAGTCGTTTCGATTATCTTGAAATAACACAATTCCTCTCTAATACCCTCGTCGAAAACAAACATTTTATAATATCACAGTTTAGATATTGCTCGTGTCGTAAGTCAGACAGAAATTGACTGTTAGTAACTTATATAATTTAGGGAATAAAATTTGCTGGCGCTGGCGTTCGAACATAGACATTGTGACCTAACCGTACTCATTGATAAGAAATGCAAATACATTTTTCTTACAAAAGCATATTATAACAGCCTCAAACGATTATATAGAGTTTTCATATCTTAGAGTTTTCTTATCTAAAACTTCATGGAAAGCGGTAATCACTTATGTATACACACGTTGTATAATCTAGAAATGTTCTATTATTTACAAGTTTTTCGCAGTGAAAAAAGTTTCAGTCTTCGATATTTTATTTGTTGTTTCTGTTTTGTAATGTGATACCTCATTATAAAGGTCTATCTGACTACTACAAACTGTCATTAACCGAATTTGGATTCGTCGACACCAGATGGCGCTAGACCTTAAATTCTCAAAGCTTCCATTTTAAGTTTTTTTTTATTTTAGTTTAGCAAATCTTATCTGACTTTCAAGTTTGATACAGTGTTTTAATTTTTTGAATTTTCTAAATGCAGTGGCGTAGGGAAACAAAATACAGTCACCAAAAATTTATATTTTAGTGCATAACTTCGATATCTTGAATCATGTAAAGTCGTGTGATATTTAATTTGTTGTAGGACCAATAACCCTCAAATAAAACAACAAAGGAACCTTAAACCGTCTGCAAAGAATGTCCTCTCCCACTGTATATACATAAAAACCAAATAATTAGAGTGCGAATAATTTTGCGAACAAAAGAAATAACTTTTATAAACATGTAGAAAATTCGATCGCTCGCAGCCTTTCATTACAACATTTTGAGACGCAACCCATTCTTATATATGGTTAAAAGAAGGAGGTCTTTCTGTTTCTTTAGAAAAAGGAATTCCATTGAAATGGTTCATTTACCCTTTTTCAACCAGTTTCCTCTATTAGGTAAACTTCATGAAATCATAAGTATTATGAGCCAACAAATGTCTACTGATAGTTGTATACTTGTGTATGTGAATTGTGATTGTTAACAGCAGTTGGTTGGGTATGAAAGTTGGTTTATTCATTAGCAGCGGTGCGACGGCGGCCGCAGAGATAAGTGTTTCATGACATTTCTGGTGTCGGTTGTTTTATGAATGTTTGGTCTTCCGCTCAGACGATTCTGAGTTCGATCCTCAGTACACACGCAACCTTTTTCTTTCATATGAGTCGGATATAAATGGAAAACTAACAAACTGAAGTAGTAGGGACTTCTTGAACAATGTAAGAAATATTTATGTTTAGGAAGCTCAATTAGTTTTTTTTGAATCGAAGGACCATTTAAATCTGTTGATGAAACTTTGGTAAAACACTATACTATCAAAACTTTTGATACACTTTCGTCCGACTAACATACCCAACTCATGATATAGAAAGCTTTGGTAGTGTGTAGAAAAGGAAGACCAAAGAGTGTATTTACTCTCATTATTATTTTCATTTAGCCCCACACGTCAAGTTTTTTTTTGTTTTTCTTTTGATAAGGAGGAATGAAAATGAAACTAAACTAAACAACATACCGAACGAACGAACGTACAATGTAAAACATCTGGCATATATACTTAAAAATTCATTGCATTCACATTATCGTTATTACATGAAATATCCACTCCACTCTTGGTAGTATATATATATGAATGTAGGTTTGTTGTATAGATAGGGTGGTTAGAATGTCTTCTTTGATTCGATAATGATATCCTATATGGTGAGTGATAGACAGCTCTATTTCATTTCATACGTCAATTTTAATTTTTGTTTTTCCAATATTTATAAAATTTCTGGTAATTTAAAATAAGTTGCCACGTGGCAAGCTTAAATATTGTAGAATGGAAATTCGAATCTAAGATCGTCAGAATTATACTCTAAATTTTCATTATAAACGTTTCACACACATTTTACATGCGATATACGAAAATTCAATAAAACCCCGCAAATTCTAATTAACATTTTTAGTTTTGCTGCAAAGCCATATCAAATATTGGTCCTTATGTTTTTGTTTGTGAAATAATGTTATGAAACAGTCACAGGTGAACTCCCATATTTAGTTTTTCATATCGTATATAGAACATCTATTCTATAGCAGACCTCTTTCTCGATTGAGTAGAACTATCATCTTTCACTCTGAAGATTCGGAGTTCGACTCTTAGTCAACACGTAAGAATTTTTCTTAAGAATTTGTTCATGCAGTGTATACTATCTGACACTGTCTCGTCAGTTCGATGTTTAAGAAATAAAATGGTTCATCCAATGCCCCCGTTAAAAAAGCTAAAACTAACTCTATTCAGAGAAAGAGAGAAAACTAAAACACTGAAGTAATTACTGCTGAGCAATATATATATATTAAAACTCAGATCTGTTTGTGGGTGTGTGGATATGTGGGGGCGTATGTTCTTTATATAAACCGAAGAGGCTGAACCAATTTTGATCAAATTTAGTGCTCCTTGAGATCTGTGACAGGTCGTAGGCTACTTTTCGTAACGTTACGTGAAGGCTTACTTCACGTTTTGAGCACAAACGTAAGGTAATTTAGTTTTTTTCTGTTTCTTTATGATATTCCACTTTAAAACATAGACATAAGGGTATCGTTGGACTGGGAATTTTAGGAGAAGTCCGGAAATTAAAGTGGAATCCATTTGCGATTAGGTTCCAAGACTCCAGAGTTCCGTGGCCAAATTTAGTTCTTCACAGTATCGTCGGAGGAGTCAGAAATGTTATGTAAAATGAATGCATTTCAAAAATTATTAATGGGATTAGGTTCCACGACTCCAGAAACGGTTCCTTCCCCATTGTGAGTCGGATATACTACCTGACGCCTCGTTTCGATGTTTATAAAATAAAAGGGTACCTCTAATACATTCGTTAAAATAGTTTTATTCAGAGGAAGAGGGAAAACCAAAAACACTGATGTATAAGAGCAGCTGGTAAAACACATAGGAAGCAAACATTCCTTAATATTACTGCTAAACCTCGAGTCACCTTTGACTCGTTTTGTGATTTAGTTGTTTTTGTTTGTATAGTTAGACGGGGAATATTGAGAGGAATCAAGAATGATGTGTGAAACGGATTTTGACAAAACTCGAAGGATAAATTGCTCGAAAGTTTCGTTAAAAATGTAATTTGAAGAAGTTGAATTTTCGGCATCAAAAATCACAAAGGGGT
>JXPG01015124.1:12327-26914 GCA_001015175.1 Megaselia abdita
AGACCGAATAACAAATAAATAAATAAAAAATTGCATTAATTAAAAAAAGAAATTGCATTAATTTAAAAAAAAAATGCATAAATGTAAAAAAAAAAAAAAATTACAAATCCAAAAATAGCATATGCAGTTTTAGAGAATATTGATTGTTTTGATTGTTTTATTTCTATTTTTTTTAAAGCAAATAATTTACATTTTAGAACTATTACTTTTTATTTTACTGTCCGTTTTTTCTTAGATATATTTTTACATTTGTTTTTTTTTTTTTTATTTTTATTCTTGATGGTATTTTTATTCTTGATTGTTTTAAGTACAACATCTAAATGTTTGACTTGGCTGTTTCAGAATTTTTAAAATTTAGTTTTCATTTAATCTTCATTTAATACTGATCAATAATTTCCAAATATGTATCCTCATCCATTATCCATATCCATTTTTCTTTAATTACCCCTTTCCTACGCCCATGTATTTCCAAAATAGTTATAGGGGTTATTGGTACCTTCAAGACCCTATCTGGATTTGATATAACGAAGTTATGCTCTAAAAAATCTTGGCCAAATTTTGTTTTGGCCAATTACTGTGTTTCGCTTTTGCATTTAGAAATTCAAATTGTAATGATGAGGGTTTGAAGTTTTCATCAGTACCTTTAAGACGCGGTATCAACTTGAGAACAAAATAAGATTTGCTTAACTAAATTTCAAAAATACTTAAAATCGGTTAAAGGCAGTTTGTAGTACTCAGATAGACCTTTAAAATGAGGGATAAGGTATATTCCTTAATGCCATTGTTTCCCATATAATAACGAATAAAAAATCAAAAAAGATTGAAGATCAAAAGATCGAATCGAACACTCAAAAGAAAAAGTTCGGCAAAAAAATAAAATGAGAATGGCAAGCGTCGAACTTTTGCATATTGACTGGTAGCCCAACTCAGCTAGAAAATGTTCTCCTGTGAACGATCAAAATATTTTTTATGTTTTCTTTAGTTTAAAAAAAAAATAACTTTAAAGAAATAAATAAAATTTAATAAAATAAAATTCGAATTCTAAACAAAAAATCTATTAAAACAAACAGTTAACATAAGCTTATTTTTTACCATAAATTTAAAACAAATTATGCAATTTAATGTTACTATATACAAGAGGTTTTACAATACAAAGTGTATACGTCCCTCTGTCTGCAGTAAGTAACTGATTTTTTGAGTATATTTTGAAAATGCAGTGCGGTAGGGAAACGAAACTCTCGAAGAACCCATGGAATGACACATAAATAAAGTGATTATGAAATTATCTTGAAGGAATCAACAAACCATGGGCATAGGAATGGTTAAATTTTGAAATTTAATACACTATCTGGGGCGCCATAGCTTCGTTGGGAATATAATTTAGACCTTAGATCTGAAGTTTTTATAAGTCTTGAATTTTTCCCGACTCAAGCCAATCCAATAAAGTGTACTACGCCCATTTTTTAGGGTTTTTATACAGAACAGGGTTGTTATAGAGAACAGTAAAATGGCCTACAAAAAATGACATTTCAGTACATAATTTCGTTATTTAAAAACATGCAGAATCGTGTGACACATTATATTGAAAATACAAATAAGGCCTTTGGAAATACATGGGCGTAGGAAAGGAGCATCTAGAGCAAAATGTGGATAACTTCGTTATCTCGAATCATATAGGGTCGGGTGACACATCATTTTAAAGGTACTAATAAGGCCTATAATCCCTCATCAACATTTTGGAAATATATGAGCGTAGGAAAGGGTCAATTAAGGCAAATAGTATTTGTATGACCTTGTTGATTCTTAATATAATTTTTATGGTTCCTTATATATTATTCGAAGTGAGGATGAGGCCAAGGGCTGTGAGTTGGGCAATTTTAAAATTAATTTTATTAAAAGTGCTATTACGGAACGTAGTTCTACTGCACCGCTTCATTTTTGTTTAATATGTTTTAGTTTTGGATTGTTTTTCTGTTTATTCTTATTGTTTTTTTTTTTCTACAATAAATAGATGTTTTATGTTTAGTTATAAAGTTTTATTCAATTTTGTTATATTTTTTCTTCTAAATTCTCTTAGTATTTTATTTATTTTTAGTGTTTATTGTGATATTTTTATATGAATTTAGTTTTTTTTACTTATGTTTTTAATTGTTTGTGTTTAATATTTGTTCGTATATTAGAGCTTCTTTTTTGATTTTATTGTATTTCTTATCTATAATTTTTGTTGCAATCTTATGTTATTTGTTAGTTTTATTATTAAGGTTTCTTTAATTTAAATTTGATATGTTTTTGTTCTAAGCTTTTTAATATTTTGTTACTCTTTGTCAACGGTTGTTGGTAGTTGTTTTTTGTTTTTCATTTAGCATTTCTTTTGAGTTTTTGGTGAATTACTTTTTTTTTTTTTAATTTTATTTAGCATTTCTTTTTTTGTATATTTTATTTTTTGGTGAATTACTTTTAGTTTTTTTAAATTTAATTTTGTAAAATTTATTAGGGTTTTTATTTTTAGTTTTATTTTGTTAATGTTGGTATTTGTTGGTCTTTGTTTCATACATATTTTGTTTGATTTGTTTTAAGAAATTTTGATATATTGTATTATAGTATTATTATATATTATAGAAAGAGAACACTTCAATATTNTTATTATTATATATATTATAGAAAGAGAACACTTCAATATTCCTCGTTTAGCGTTACCCATATTGCACCATACATTTTTCAAAAATGTAAAGTAAACCTTAACATAACGTATACTACATAATTAAAACTACTAATCCACACAACGAGCCAAAGTGAAGCAGAGATATTAAGCAATATATGTTTCTTATACCATCTGCGTTTCTACATCAGTGCTTTAGTTTTCCCCCCTTCCTCTGACTATATTAGAAAATCTTACCCGATTCTCAATTTTGATACCGCGTTTTAAAGGTACTCATGAGGCCCTAAAACTCGCACCATTACTTTTTAGAATTTCTAAATGCAATGGCGTATTGAAGCGAAAAACAGTAAAATGGAATAAAAAAATTTACATTTTTGTGCTAAACTTCGTTATATGGAAGTATGTGGTCATGTAGGTTCGTGTGATACATTATTTTAAAAGTACCAATAAGTCCTGCAAGACCTTATCAAAATTTTAGAAATACAAGGGCGTAGGGAAGGGGCAACTAAAGCAGAATGATTATTTACAGTCTTTATATGAACCTTTATAATATATTATACGAAGTGAGGATGGGCCAGAGGCTGTGAGTGGTTCAATTTTAGAATGCACCACTTCATTTCTTATTTTGTTCTTTTCTTAGAAAAGATGAAAGAAGACTTCTTAAAGAATTCTTTGAAAAGAATAGTAATTTTATTTGTCGGGATTCAGAAATCTTAAAGATTTCTCGTCTTAGAAAAGTATTGTTTGAGAGCTGAGAGTTTAAGCATTCTTCTCTTAGCAAGCAAAAAATCATCTAGAATAAATATAGTCTATAAGACTAAAAAACAAAAGTAAAAAAGATATTTTTTATTTCATTTTTCGTTTAAATTTGTCTCGTATTATGAAATGGAATAAAAGTGTTAATTCTTACATTTTTCTCATTTTGCACTTAAAAGGACTTTAAAGAACATTTTAAGTCATCTAGAAGTTTACTGAAGAGGTATTAAAGAAATATTATTGTTTTTTGAAAGCTCTCTCTAGATCACTTTAAGAAGATTGAAAAATAATTCTAATAGATAACATCAGACGTTCAAAATAATGTTTCAAGAAATCTTTTAGTCTTCTTAAAGAGTTCTTTAAGAAAAAAATAGAATTCTTTAAGAACTGTCTGCTATTTTAACGAGTGTTTTAGAGGTATCCTTTTATTCAAGTAGTATATTCGACTTCCACTAAAGATAAATTCTTAAGAATAATTCCGACGTGTACCCCTACAATAATCGGAGACTTCCTCTTATAGTAAACTTTTTATCTAGGATTGATTTTTTGCTAGTGTCCTTAAAATGTAACTATACAAAGAATTAAAATGACTGTAACTCAAGGTATAGTAATATATATAATAGTATATTTGAATATACTAAATAGTATATTTGAAGGAGAGAAAATCAAAAGAAATAAGACATTTCAAAGTGAGATTTTTGATAAATATTTAAAAATAGTTTTTCTGTTTCAATTTAAGATCCATTTTGGACTGAATATTTGGTAGATGATTGGATACTCAAAGGAAGATTTCATTCATATTAACGTGAAAGAAAATTATATTTCTTTTTCTGAGTACAAATCCTAAAATCGATCCACCCTGCAAAGTAAAACAAACACAATGAAACCCAAAAAAATAAAATACATACTCTAAAGTACACTAAAACATGTAACTAATGGTACGTAACAACAAGACCGTTCAAGAGAGAAAGAAACAGTCCTAAAAGGATATAAAAGGATGGTACAGAATGAACAGATAGGAAGGAGTACTATGTTATTATAAACTAACCTTATTTTAGTAGAGAATTGATACTAAAACCAACCGAGATGTTGTTTTTATATATTTGCAACCATTGTGAGTAAAATTAATTGTGAAATTACATTGTGTTTTCCGTTTTCAGTTGCAACCTCCGAGGATTTGCATTCAAATTGAGTTTAGTTCCTAGGACCCTATTGTATGATGTTTTCTAGTTCTATGCCGATTTGGCAGCCAGGATCAATGGGAAAATTATACAAACAACTAACTTTTTGAACTACTTTTCTTTCCCTTCGTTCTGTTGGCATTATCTTTGATATTATTCAAAAAGTGTCCCGGTTACTAATACTTTGGGTTTTGTTAGTTTTTAATTAAAATTTCCTCACCAAATGTGACTAGTATTTATGGATGGAGCGTGTGTTTGCAATTACTGCCTAGATTTCAGGCATTCATTTGTTTGATTTCTCAATTTAATAACTTTAAAGAAATGTGAACAAAAATTAACCTAAATGTATAGTCTGAGAAAACTTAATAAACAAACCTTCTCGATAAACACGCAAAGTAGTAATTCGATGTCGTTCCTTCAAAACCATATGCTCTTATAAGCAATATATTTCCAGCCTTACCTGCAATCATAAAAAATAAAAAGCACTTATTATTGAAAATATATAGTAGTTACAAAGTATAAGTGAACATAAAGCTCATTAAAGTGACCCAGAAGAAAGAAACCCTTAAAACTTACAATCTGGCCGTAAAATCAGTTTTAAAAGTGGATACTTAAACTATACAGATGTCCTTGGCAACTATACGATTGAAGAATCTGATTCAAAATCTCACATCATGGCCACAAAAAGTAAACATTATTTTGTTTTTAGCGATTTTTTATTTAACAAAAAAGTTCTTATTCGCTTTTTCGTCTGTCTGTAAACTTTTTAAGAATCTTCACGAAGGAGGTTCTGCAGTTTTTTAATTTTGTAAAATAGGTGGCGCTAATGTGTATTTAAGAAGAACTTGTTTTTTAGATAATTATTACGAGTGTAAATTAATAAAAGAGTTCTGGGTTTGTTTTACTGTACTACAGGATCTCATCGTTTTCACTGTATTTTTCCGAGCTTTGTAAGGATTTTAGTGTTATAGTGATGGATATTGATTTCGTCATAAAAACACAATTTTTATATTTATTTTAAAATCAATAAAAACCAAACCAAATTATTCAAGATTTTGTTCACATTGTTTTCTTGAAGTTCCGACCCATCTATATTTTGCTTTGTTTTTTTTGAGGAAAAAGAATATATTGGTGAGTTTTTTTTTTAAGTTTGTGCTGTTATTGGTGAGCATTTTATTTATTTTTCTTTTTATGTCTGTTTAAAACGAGGCAATTTTTCCACTGAAACGCAACACCCTACAAGAGCAATAAAAACCTTTCTCAACGGAAAACATCAGACTCCGGAAGTTTTCCTATCTATTATTTGTATTTTTTTCAGCTTTCGAAAAAAAACCTTTTTAGTAGATAGCTTTAAGACTACATACATCGATAATCAAATATTAAGAATCCCGAGTCTATCGCATCGCAAATTTGTCTGGTATTGACATAACAATTGAAATCGATAGAAGTCTCCATATATGAATTCATTAAATGTATCCTTTAGTTTCAAATTCAAAGTAAATTATATATATATACCAGTGTTGATATGTCCATTAATTAATCTTGTCAACATGAATGGAAGTTTATTTGATGACAAAGTCCGGAATGGACTCATTTTTGTCAACACAAGGAAAGTATTTTAAGGATAGAAGAGCATTGCATAATATTTCCTCTCTAAAATGTTCGACGCTCTATATTTTGGTATATAAAGTTTTCATTTTGAAATGGACCAACTTTTGTAGAACATTGGCTGAATTCCATTAAAGGTGTGGAAAAAAGTTTTCCACTTTAGTTCAAATTGCATTTGAAATGAATGAATTGTGATTGAAGTTGTGTGCTGGTTGAAATGAAACTGTCAGTTGGTGGAGCTTTGTGGCAAATCTGATTTAATTTTGCTTCGTCAATTGTTTTCGAGCATTTTGATGAGGACTCATTGAATTAGCATAGTTGCTTTACCGGTAGATATGAGCTTTAAAATTAATTCGGAAACAATTCATAAATTAAATCATTACGCTCGACCATATAAATAAAAACGAACTAATGAACATGTTATAAAAAAGGAACAGAAATAACATAACTAAAATATTAGTAATCGAGAAATAGAAGGCGACCGCACAAGTCTTTGATGATGGCAGAATGAATTGTAAATTTGTGCACAAGATTTTGGTATTTTTGTGCGAAATTTTCTAATTTTAATTTAATTAAAATTTTGTGTAAGCAACATTTTCCCAAAATAAATCATTTCATAGCATCGTCATTTGCCATAGTCCGGTACAGACATGAAAACGATATAAATTGAATAAACTTCGTTCTCGCTCACATTCAAATTCAAAAGAAACATTACAATTGAAGCGAAAGCATAAACAGAATAAGCTATAACAATCGCGCAGATTATATTTTCCGCAGTTTTTTTGAATTGACTTTTTGTCTTCTTTTTTTTATAACAAGACATACTGTGAAGTTAATACTACAACTCGCGATGGTGACGTTCCTCCTAAAAAGCTAAAGAAAGGTATTAGAAGTTTTGAAGCAAGTTATAAAAGAACATCAAAAATATGATCCAAGCCAATAAGCAGAACATTATAATCATAGAAAATATACTATATTTATAAAAGGAACGGCAAAACTAACGATGGTGGCGCCCCTTCTCTGGCTAAAGAAAGAAATCGCTCATTGTCAAGAAATACATACTTTAGTCGTTCTCAGAAAAGTCATATAAATTATGTTAAATCCTTCAGTCGTTCTCTAGAGAGGCAAACAAAACTCAATCACATAGTGAAGTTTGTTAATAAGTAAAGATTCTATAGATGGTGGCGCCCCTCTTTGAATTTTAATTTCAAAACTCATTATTTTAATTAAAATATTTGAAAAGAACAATAGTATGTAACATTTCTAAAGCTAAAAAATAATATTAAGCCTACTTGTAATCCCGAACATTGTTGGGTTCCATTGTCATTTTTATCCAATCAAAATTAAGAAGTTTGAAATAACCTATAGGAATTTGTATTGTATTCTCTTTTTCTGTCGAATATCTTGAGGATATTCAAGAGGGAGTTCAGAATAACAGCTTTCTTTAGATGAAATTCAACATATTTGTTTAGTTTCTTCTTATGACAAAAAGTTGTAATATTTAACCATTTTTATATTTAATATTCAACTATTTTTCATATGTATTTAAAATCAAGCTATATTATTGTTTTTATTCTAGTAAGACTCTAATTCTAATCCCGAACAGTTTCGAGCTTTGTTCACTTTTGTGATTCTAAGCCAATCAAAATTAAGAAGTTTGAAATAACCAATGGGAATTGTTTCATTTTTATTGTATCGTATAGAGTTTTTCGAGAAAAATCGGACATTCTTTCATTTAATTCCTTGAAGTTAGAGTTAAAGTAAAAGAGTGGAGTTTTTTTTATAATATTGATATTTTGGAAGGTATTTTCCGGTTACTTTTGTAGTATTCATTCAGTGAAGGCTTAAGTTTTTGATGAGAAGAATTGCAGTTTTCTAAAATATTTGCAATACGAAACAAATAATTTTATTATGCTATATATATTTTGAACTTCCACCTAGAGCATATTCCTTCAATCAGAAGTGCTTCAAAAGAGAAGTGTCAGGCACAGCTTTCGAAACCTGCAGTATTTTTTTGATTTAATTGAATAAAAGTTAAAGTTAAATAGTTAATTTAAATCTGTAAAGTTACACAAAATGAATTAAAGTACATTTTAAAGTTGATCTTGCAACATTTTAATTTTTTTTCTTTAAACTTTTTAATAAGTTAATTTTTTTTTAATTCTTATAATTTTTACAAAGTTCCTGTAATAATTTATGCCTTGGAAGGATTTTGAGGAGAGAAATATTTTGGAAGATTAGGACGTGTTACATAAAAGCTACGTTACGTTTTTCGGTGACTCTACGTACGTCAAAATTCAAAAACTAGGGATCCCAATATCAGGTAATTATCAGGTACAGGTACCTGGTCTAAAATTACCTGGGTACCCGGGTAATTGGAATAATTTGGTATAATTTGGCATAATTATATTCTATTGAAATTCCAAAATATGCTCAAGCTAATATTGTTAAATAGTTATGTAAAAAAAGTAAGTAGGTTGGCTAGGAATAAAACTGCTTAATCTAATTAAATTAAATTATTAAATTTAAATTATTCACAAATACTGATGTGATTGATGAGTCTGATTATCCTGATCAACAATCAATTAATCCAGAAATGACAGACAAAAGTGACTTCGAGGAAATGATGGAAACTATAAACAGTATAACCAAACCTAAAGAAAATATTTCATCATTTGATTCAGAAATAAAACAGTTATCGGTCTCAAAAAAAAAAGACCTCCACAATTAGATAAGTTATACAATGCTCTTATTACTATAAGACCATCTTCAGTTGATTCCGAAACTTTTCTCTATTGCTGGAAATATTATTACGAAGACTAGAAATCGACTAGAGAGAACTTCAGCAGATGTTCTTGTATTTTTAAAATGTTTTTTTCAGATCAAGAAAATAAAATAATTACAAAATATTGATTATATTTTATTTTTTCATTACCTATGGGTACCCGGGTAATTGATGGGTACCCGGGTACTCTACCCAATGTTGGGATCCCTATCAAAAAGCCATCAAATAATTATATATGCTCAGAAGAAATCTTATCACCAAAGCAAATATATTCCTTTCAACAAACTCTTTTTTCCAGTTTTTTTCACATTCAACAAAATAAACTATTGAGGAAACATATAAACCTCACACCATTTTTTCCAGTGAAGTAGATTACTGTAACATCTTTTATTTGTAAGCTATCAAATTGAAATTTGCATTATTCAAGAGTGGAAAGCAGAGAACACACGTGCTTAAGATAAATAAACGGACAAGGTTGTGGAACAGAATGAATAAAGCAAGAAAAAAGGATTGTATACTGATGCAAACACCCACAGGACACGAGAACCAGTTGTTTGTTTCGTTTCTGTGAACGGTTGCCAAGTGTATAATAGCCTGCTGGTTGGCAACTTATGGCAAAGCTACATCAGGGAGGCCAGGCCGACTAGGCCCAATCCCAGCAGTTTGATTTATTATTTTGTTCCAGTTATTTCTCTACGTTATCTTTTCAAAAGAATAATATTTTTTTTCACTGAATGACAAAAAAAAATCAGTTTCTTGGCAAGGATTGGTTGTACGTTGGGAAAAGAAAAGATGAATAATTCTGATAAATGTAAGGTGCATTGGCATGTTAATTGCTTGGCTGGTGCTGTCATAGGGGTGGGTAGAAATATTCGGTTGTACTATCTTATTCTGCAATCCTGTAGTACAGAGGAAACCGACCTACTTTTCATTTGAAAATTTAATTAAAAGGATTGCATTACCACATGCTCCGATTTCTAAAATATGATTATTCTGCTGGCTTGGATGCTATCAAAGGGGCTTTGCTTTTAGTCAAATTAGAATTTGAACAAAAGGGATTTAGCTTTGCTTACAAAAAAAATGTTCAGGAACAGACCGCATAATAATGTTAATAAGATTTAAACTCTACGGGGACTTTGGTCACTGGCTTTACATTCGACGTCAATTCTGTGGAAACCAACAACCGCAGAACATGAGTTCTGATAAATGTTTCTTACAAAAGCTTCATCAAAAACCTTTACTCATAGAAGAATTATCAAGAACACAACCATAAGGCTCCCTTCAGAGTTTAGGAACCTCAAATCTAAAACTAACTCCCATTGGTTTAAAGAATGCAGCTGGTTGGCTCAATTATCAGCTGTTCATCATTTGTTCGCCATTTTTTTGTTTATTAATACGTTTTTTATATCCATGAATAGGTTTTCTATATTTATTGCTCTCGATCTATTATTTTACTATAGACATAGACAAATAATAGATAGGAAAACTTTCGGAGTCTGATGTTCTCCACTGAAACGAAACACCCTACCATAGCAAGAAAAAACTTTCTCAATGCAAATATTACTAACAGGGTGCTTCGTCTGAAGTGGAAAACATCAGATTGCGGAAGTTTGCATATCTATGGTTTGTCTATGCTATAGACGTTGTATGCAACGAGATGTCTTTATTTGAATATACGAAAAACGTATATTTGTATTCAAGAGTTATATTTTGATTTTATAACCCAATTATATGGATTTTATATATATTAAAAATTAAAGCAATTTCTTTGAGTGTTTTAAATAATTAAAGTTCTTTTACTTCCTGTTACTTTGCGAGAAAAATATTTTTAAAAAACCTTTGAAACTTGTTGACTCAGTCAAGAAATAAGTAAAAAGTAGTTTGTATTTCTGTCACGAAAACCGTAGTTCTCATATCGTAGTTCTTATACCCGTCTTGTAATAGTATAAGTTATGAAAGAGATAGCTGATACTTATTTTCAGTAGTTTTCTTAGGATATAAAGAAGACTAAACCGATGGAAGTTTATAGAGTGTATCAGGTAGTGTATATAGGAACCAATTGTTAAAATCTATTTGAGTGGAAAGGAAAACTAATTCCCGAAAGAGTTACCGGAAACATTTTGTATACAATGTAACTTCAAATGGAAATAATAAAAGTAGGGTGATAAGAATATAACTACTGTTCAAATATTTGTCTACTTTTTTCTCTTATCTTTTTGGTTAAAATAGGTTTTCAAATTATTTCGTTGACTGTTTTATATCAAACATATTTAATCCGATGGATTTTATTTAAAGTATAGTTAATAAACATATTACTAGAAATACAATGTTTAAAAAATATCTAACAAATCTAAAATCCTTCAATGTGTGTTGCACATTTGAAAATATGTAGAGCAAACATGGAATGTACACATTTAAAAATGAAAAACTGAGCTTTGTTGTATTTCAAAAATTGTATTTTTTTTGTTTGTTTAATTTTTTATTTAATTTTTGTTTTAGTATTTATTCGACTTTCAGTTCCTTTGTGATTTAATTTTTTTTTTAAGTTTTATTTTATTTGTTTGATTATTAAATTTTATTTTATTTTGTTTAAGAAAACTTTTAAAGTTTGAGGTTTCCGAAAATTCAGCTTCTTTAAATTGCTTTTTTAAAGAAACTTTTCTAATTGAAAAAATTAAAAAAAAAAACGATAAAAAATAAAAAAAAAACACAATTTTCGAAAGGGTGTCCCTTTGTGAAAAAAAACGAATATTTTTTTCCCATATTTTTGTTTTCAGAAAATAAAAAGGGGTACGTACCCCTTTGCGATTGATTAAATTAGGATCATTTTCTCCTCATATTTTTGTAAAAAATTCAATTTGTGATTTTTTGGTCCGAAAAAATTAATTTCCTTACAACTTTTCTTTTAGAAAGTCTTTTAATTGATTAAATAAAGAAATTTTCATAAAAAAGGATCATTTCTTTCCTGATATTTTTGTAAACAAAATCAATTTGTGATTTTTGCTCCGAAAAATTAAATTTTTTCAAAATTTTCTTCTAGAAAGACTTTTNCGAAAAAATTAATTTCCTTACAACTTTTCTTTTAGAAAGTCTTTTAATTGATTAAATTAAGAAATTTCCATAAAAAAGGATCATTTTTTCCTCATATTTAAAAAAAAACGCAATTTGTGATTTTTGTTCCAAGAAATCAATTTTCTTCCAGCTTTTCATCTAGAAAAGCTTTTAACGAAAATTTTCTTCGAGAAAAGCTTTTAATTTATNTAAATCATTTCATTCTTGATATTTTTGTAAAAAAAAAATCAATTTGTGATTTTTGTTCAGAAAAATCCATTTTTTTTCCAACCTTTCTTCCACAAAGTCTTTTAATTGATTAAATTAAGAAGTTTAAAAAAAAAAGAAACATTTTGTTTTCGTATATTTTTGTGAAAAGTGCAAATGAGTACCCCTTTATGATGATACCACCAATAAAAGCGAGATAAAACTTTCATAAAACAAAGTTTTCATACTCAGTGATCCAATTAAAAAGCACTACAGAAAAAGCAATCATTTC
This sequence comes from Megaselia abdita, assembly GCA_001015175.1. Lineage (NCBI taxonomy): Eukaryota > Metazoa > Arthropoda > Insecta > Diptera > Phoridae > Megaselia > Megaselia abdita. The sequence continues at coordinate 24,867 of JXPG01015124.1, forward strand.
GCTCATTAATGCGAAAGAAAACTAGATTGGAAAAGCCTTTTTTTNCGTATATTTTTGTGAAAAGTGCAAATGAGTACCCCTTTATGATGATAAGCGAGATAAAACTTTCATGAAACAAAGTTTTCATACTCAGTGATCCAATTAAAAAGCACTACAGAAAAAGCAATCATTTCGCTCATTAATGCGAAAGAAAACTAGATTGGAAAAGCCTTTTTTTCAAACTCAATCAAAGGAATAAAGAATCCCACAACATTTTAAGTAGAATTGCCTCCGAGGGTTTCCAACTTCCAGATCCGAATCAATTCACAATCCAGCCACGCAACCTTCTCTTTCATGCAGATATCCATCCTACGAAGTGAAAGATGTCTTCTTTGTCAAAAGAAAGAGAAAGTTGAAAGGGTTTCTTTTCCCTTTGAATAACTAACTCTTCTCTATTCTCTTTTTTCTTTCAGTAATCATTTCCTACAAATACAAGAAACTTTTAATAAGTGGTTTCCTTCAACATAAATACACCTCCATCATCCTTTTTTTCCTTCCTACAACCTACAAAAAAAGTCTCATCTCATGTGTTATATTTCCTAACGGGTTGTGTTGTATCATCGCCGATGAGTGAATGAAAAGCTCTGTGATGAAAATGCAATTTCCTTCGTTAGGAAAGGGGTATTGATTTATTTCCTTTTGATAGAAGAAGAAGAAGAAATTATTCAGAGTTTTGAGGAAAGTTGGGGAGAGAAGATCTTGAGAAGAATAGAATGTTGTTCGTGGTTTTTGTTTTACATTTTCATTTTCCTGTGAAACAATGTTGCAAACAAGCTTTCCAACAACAAGAAAATTTATTGCCTTCCAGCTCTGAATATAAAGTAAAAATTTTCCTTTTGTGTTAATTTTAGGATTTATTTTCTTCCTAGCTTTTTTGAATTTCAAAGACAAAGGTATGGTCTTTCTACGATTCATGTCCCGATATAAACTTATGAAAGTTATCAAACGTTTTAAGATGACCCAAATTAAATTTAAATAAAAAAAATGAAAGGTAAAATTTCCCGGAACTTCTACCGTTATAACACTTCACTATATATATTATTTTACTTTAAACACAATGGCTTACACGCAAAGTATGTTAATTCAAAATTATAAAACATGGAAAGCATGAATCCCGACTGCGGAATATGTTTTACAGCGGTTCGGTTCAGTTCAGTTCCATATTGAATGTTGGTTAAATGGATTTTAAACTCATTTCCGAACAAAATCATCCATATTTCCTTGGAAGTTTCTTTTATACTTTGCTAAGTAGTTATCAGAGATATTTTGTTCTCTCAATGAAGTTTACTTAAGTATATTAGNGATTTTTCTTCTCTCAATGAAGTTTACTTAAGTATATTAGGTTCATTATAATTATTTGAACAAGCTTTTTATTGTAACATAGTTACAAAGGACTTTAGAAAGTATAAATTTTATTTAAATCCTTTTAATTCAATGGTATCAATATAAACTTAAATCTATGGACTATTTGTATTTATCCGCAATGCTATCTAGTGATATTTTCATAAATCAGTGTCCATGTTCGAATGCCAGCAATAGCGATATTTTTGTTGCATAATTAACTATGGAAAAACTATAAGAATAAGTATACTCTTTTGAAAGGGTATCGGTCTTTCAAGATCCCGCAGTGTCATACAAATAATGGACTCAACAAACAATATCACAACACAGAACAATCCTAGTGGCCATTGATCTATCAAAAGCATTTGATACGGTCGATAATTACACCCTTCTTCAGAACATCCTCAATACTACCATACCCAACACCTAACAATATCTATCTTAGAGGAAGACGGTCGCACGTAGAGTTATGAAGCTGCAAATCCAACTACCGAAACTTGAAACAGAAAGTTCCCAAAGACGAGTTCTGACACCAACTCTATTCAGTCTTTATATGAGTAANGAACATCCTCAATACTACCATACCCAACACCTAACAATATCTATCTTAGAGGAAGACGGTCGCACGTAGAGTTATGAAGCTGCAAATCCAACTACCGAAACTTGAA
>JXPG01015135.1:0-16647 GCA_001015175.1 Megaselia abdita
TTGTAGTAGTCAGGTAGACCTTTCAAATGAGATATCACACCTTCAAATCTTCAAATCTACCCCTTCAAATCTTCGTAACAAAAGGTTTACGTCAGACGGACGGGCAAAGCGAGTACATAAGGGTATTTTTTCAAAAAAAAAACCCTAAAAAGCNCAGTTTAAGAAGAAAAACATCGAAAAATTGGAGTTGCTACGCAATAGAAATGAAGATAGAAAATTCTATAAAACCGTCAACATGAGCAGAAAACCTTTCGCTCCTAATACCACCTGTTGCAAAGACAATTAAGGTAAAATGGTAACAAACAAGGAAGAAGTCATAGACGAGAAGAGTACTTTTCAGAACTTCTCAATGCAGAGAGGGAAACAAACACTTAAGAGAAAAACTTACAAACAGATTCACATTACAATAACACCCAAGAAGCACCTCCACCAACCAGAGCAGAAGTTCACACCGTAATCCAAAAACTCAAGAACAACAAGAGTGCAGGTTCAGATGGCATCCTCGCGGAGTTATTTAAAGCTGCTGGCGAAAATTTCGTCGACTGCTTCCACCAATTTGTAACTCAAATTGATAAAAAGAAGAAAAAATGCTTGAAAAATATCTTCAAGATAGGAGACAAATATAACTGCTCAAATTACGGAGGTGTAAGTATATACCGAGAGGTAGCACAGAAAGGATGAAACTTAACACGCATCATTGGAACTTACCAATGGAAAATCAACATCGCCCCATATCTTCTTTTTGAGATAGATAATCGAGAAAGTAGGGGAGTTCCAAGTAGACTATCACCATCTTTTCTTCAATTTCAAGCAATCGTACGACACTCCATATAGGAACCAGTTGCTTTCAGCATTGAACAGATTTCACATTCCCGAAAAGCTGATAAATCTATGCCGAATGACGCTGAGCAATACATGGATTTGTGTAAGAGCTGCTGCAAAACCACCAAGAATAGGAAAGACAATTTTTGGCGATACAAAGTGCTGTCAGCTTTATTGGATTTCAAGTGAGCCAAGAAAAGACCAAGCACCTACTATCAACAAGGTCGGAGAGTCGCATTTTGAATATTGGACTAACCGTCAAAATGAGGCAGTTAAATTTCGAAGTGGTTAACAAAATTACTTATTTCTGTTCCGAAATAATATCAGACAACTACATCACTATCGAGATCAAAAGAAGAATAATACTGGCAAAAAAATGTCTCTATGAGGTGAGTAAATTCATGCATATCAAGAGCAACTAACTTGAAGTGAGTCCTGGACTCTAAAACGGAAGATGACCAGCTCCTTGGTTGGTTGATATGCAAATTAGTCCAGCAATTGACACACTTGAAGTTGTCCAGCTCCTTAGTGTGTTTGAAAGGAAAATTCTTGTGTCCAATATGATCGGAGATCACGAAGTTGTCCACATTTTGATTTAGTCGCCCCTTTCCCGCGACCATATATTTCAGAAATTGTTATGGGGGTTTGTAGGCCCCCATAAAAATATTTTTGCGACCATATATTTCAGAAATTTGTATGGGGGTTTGCAGGCCTTATTGGATAATGTATCACACGACTCCATATCGAAGTTATGCTCTAAAAAGTAAATTTATAGGCCATTTTACTGTCCTATGAAGGTCCTAATCAGTACCTTTAAACGTATTATCAAACTTGAGAATCGGATAAGAATTGCTTAACTCAAATTTGAAAAAAAAAAAAAATCTGCCCGTTTCAAATCTACGTTGCAAAAGGTTTACTGCAGACGGACGGACAAAGCAATTACATAAGAGTATTTAAAAAAAACTAAAAACGAAAGTAGGTCAAAACGCAGGAAATTCATATAGTATACTATAGTACAATAAATAGATATTCAATTTTTTTTATTTGTAAATTCTAAGCCTAATACATAAATTATTTTACATTCGCTATTATAAACATTGTTTCTAATTTGAACCACTGGTGTTTGTTTGGAAACAATATAAATTTAAAAGTCTTTTGCAAGTGCGCATTATTAGGTAAAGGTAAAATGTTTGAATATAAACTGTTCTACTTCATAAGAAACCCATATCAAGAGCTGTCATTAATGCTCTTATATCACTGTGTCCTGAAATTCGCCAAAAGGGGAAATTTAAATTTTTCGCAGCATTTTCCTCATCTGCGCCGTCTCCTATAACCACGTATGTGCTTTTCCTACCAAATCTAGTCACAATACGCTCAAAACATGACTCATGTCCTATAAAAATAAATATTACATTTACTGAGTTTTTTTTTTAATTTAATGAAACTTACCAACTTTATGAGCACTGTAAATATTTTCAATTGAAAATATCTGACCTAACCCGAACAGTAACAGTTTTGAAATGGCTGGAGCTAATTGGGTTGTAGTAACTAAAACGTTAATACAATTCTCACGTTGAGCTATCAGGTTAAGGCATTTGGTTGTTAGTGACGCCCACTCTTCAGTTTCCCTTTCAATCTCTGATCGAATTTGTAGCCAATGCTCTCTTTTTTGGTGCGGTATTAATGAGGAGACACTACGGAAATAAATATAAATTATTATAAATTTTAAACTTAATATATATTTATTATATTTAATCATTCGCGTTTAAAAATTGAAGGGAAAATAACTCTAAATCAGAGTGATTAACCGTGTATCACTGATAATCAACTTACTTGTTTTTATATGTGTTGTAAGTTTCTTTAATTTTCCGATATCTAAACGCAAGCTTTCGCATCCAATCTACTCCCCCTCTAACTCCGGTTGGTAAGCAAAGATTAGGTGCACCATTTGGGTGGGGAATGCCGTTATGGAATCCATCCGCAGCAAAGTTGTAATTTGTCAAATCCTGACCATTATCATCAGTAGAAACATCATCTATATGCACTTGGTCACATTCTTCGATTTCATTAAAGAAAAAATGTGTATCAGCCATATTGAAAATTAATTCTTCCATTCGATAAGCGATCTGCAATAGATGGTTAGCATCCTTAGTTGGTTGGAATCTGCTAGCAAATGATCCAGACAATAAAGTGTGGAAAATAATAATAGTTTCGTCAAGATCCCATATAAATACTCTTTCTGGTGATTTGGTATTATCTGTGTTAGGTGTTTCAGAATTTATACTTCTTGTTGGGCTGGGTTGTGCATGCCTTCTGCCTCTAGTTCGACCCGTTTTACCTGGTGCTATTTTAGACGATACGGCGGATTGAATAGCATTTGCTGAAATTGAAGAGGTTGAATTTGGAGAATGCGAATGTAGTACTGGCGTTGTGTTATGTCCATCGCTAGGACTTTCGCTTAACGCTCCAGTTGATACATGGAATCCATGAGCAGACGATGTTCCCGGTGAACCAACTGCATATGTTGAGTACCCACTTGCATAATGATTGTAGTTGTATTGTTCATTGTAATATCCTGTATAATCAGCTTGGCCAGTACTGAATTGGCCAAAATTATTATACCCCGGGTAACTGGAGTATATTTGGGAAGAGTTGTTGTTCGTTGCAGCGGCAACCGCTGTATATGTTGAGGTGAGATATGAATTAGGCGACGACATTTTAGCAGGCGCTCTTGACGTATAAGGATTGCCATATGAAGAATAAAAAGAAGCTGGATATTGCTGCATAGTGTTATAATAATTATAATACTCTGTGGATTTACTATCATATGGGCTAGTTGCAGCTGTGCTTGAAATGTTTGCACTTTGAGAGGTTATTGTATTCGGCTGCGAAACATTAGCATCAAGTGTGTTTAGTGTTTCGGAGGAATTACAAAATATTCTGGTGCTGTCCACAACATTAGGGGGAGTTGAAGTTATCAAATTGTTAACTGCTCCGGAGTCCACACTAGGACTTCTATTCTCAGATTTAACAGAAGTTAAATTTGCAGCAGTTGTTATCCACTGAGACATTCCCAAATCAGAGGGATGTCCACCTCTTGACTGTAAGGCAATTCTACCTATAAATTGTGGATTAGCGTCCACGTTATCATCGACAATTTTGTTTTCTGTTTCCTTAATGTCTTTGGAAACGTTGTCTTCAGGTTTCAATTTTCGATCTGTAGGATGTTCTGATCCATAAAAGCTGTAAGTACTATCTGAAGGGTTTAATCTGCAATTAAAAAAAAACCGAATTAAATTTAGAATAATCTATATAAATTTGAAGAAATTAAAATAATGTATACAAAATCGTTTAAAATTTGTTGTTAATAACTTCGAAACTGCTGTGCCTAGAGACTTGAAAATATTTTTTTGAAAATCGGACCAATACATTGAGAGAAATTTTAAAAAACCGTGTTTTTTTTAAATGTTATTTTCTCGGGAACCCTTGTAACTACGAACTTGCAAGGCAGATTGACATCTGAGATGGGAAATTCGGGTTTGTGGTAATTTAGTTTAGTACACTGAGAAAAATTTCTATTTTAACAAAAGTGGTGTCATTTTAAAGAAAAAAACTTCAGGAGTCCAAAAAACCATAATTTTTTTTTTAAACTTACCAACTTACGGTAATTGCAAAAATGCAATGATAACAAATTTGGTTGAAATTTGTTAAGTTGATTTTTTTTGCCTATTACTACAAAGTTGGTGTCACATTAAAATGGAAAACATAAGAAGTCAACAACAAAAAATATACATACTAGAAAATTTTGGAATACAATGTTGGTATCGAGTTTCAGGGAGAAGATTAGTAAAAGTAAAAACTGTAAGCCAATACTCAAAAATTAAAAAAAAATAATTAATAATAATAAAATAACTACTAAATGGAAAAATTAAATCTAAAAAAATATTACACTTGAAATATAAGAGAGCAACATTAACATTACTTTAATAATTTATAATAAATAGTTAAGAACTATCAAATATTCAAATTTCAATCATTTTAATTTCGTTGAAAATATATAAAATTAAAAAATAAACTTTCATTAAAAAAAACTACGTTTTACAACAAAAACGTTTATTAATTTATGACTAAAAAACAAAAAATAAATTTAAACCTTAAGTTTCTCTTATATAAATAAATAATTGCGTTGATTTATAAAAGTTTTGATGATGAATATTTTTATTATGTAAACACATAGGAAGCAAACATTCCCTAATATTACAGCTACACCTACAGTTTTATATAAAACAAAAGGAAACTATTTCCGACGGTATTCTAGAAATGCTAGTAACAATAATTATTCGACAACACTGACTTATCATATTTCCATCTTGAATTTCATTTCGGAGACATAAAAAATATAAAATTAAATACATTACTGAAATGAAACCTTTTTATATCGTCTGATTGCATTTTATTTGTCAAGTCATTTCACAAAGACAAATCAAAAAAATCTTAGCATTATCAGGAATACTAACTATATAATATATATAAGCGCATATGTATATTAGATATTTTAAAATTTGAACACATGTTTTTTTATGTCACGTCGTTTCTTTTCATACTTTTCAAATTCCGACAGTTTGTAAAACCACTTGTACTTTTCCCAGATTTATTCTTTGTTGTTGAAAAAGTATCGAAACACTTGAATATACTTAACAAATTACACTTGGTACCCATGTGTGAAAAATATGTTGCATTTTACGCGTGGCTTTTTAATTGACATACCTGTTATAAATTGCATTGATATTGGTCTTCTCGATCTGTAATAAAGAAAAACAAAATTACAATTGGAAATATAAAAGGTCTTGAAAACAAATAATTATTTTAATTTACTATATATTTCACGCCCCCAATTGACAAACTCTTTCAGATAAAGACTTCTTTTACATTAATTTTTACAATAATCTATTCATTATAACAACACAAAAGAAATAAATATATTTGTTTTAATTGTTTAATTAGTTTAATTTAATTTAAACCAGAAATATCTGAATAATTACACAGCTACACATTTTTATTTTCACAAATTATTCATTAAATAAATCACTTTTTTTATTTACCTTGGACTCTACCTTTTCAACAAATCCACCGATTGAAGAAACATTATATGGTAAAAATGTCACCATGATTTTTCACTAATCACTATTGTATTTATCTATATAATTTAATACAAATTTAAAACTGAAAAATAATATTCTATGAAATATTCGAAAAACACATGTATCTTTGTGTTCACGTCCAAGCTAGCAATGAACTGAAAACATACAAAATCCACACAAAAATGCACGAGAAAGATATATGGTTTTTCTCACTCTTTCAACCCTCCTACTGGAATATTCCAGTGACTGATAGCCCAACCCACTGGAATTTCGACTCTGATGTTTAATAATATAACTATAATAAAATATTGCTTTTTGATTAAACTTTTTTTTTTGCATTATGAAGTGCTTTTTTATCAAATAAATACATATACGTAATATACATTCTAAATAGTTAGATCGTCGATCTCATTTGTATGAATTTGACATTGGATAAAATAGTAGACAGTTCTATATCTGTTGTGTTGATATTATTATTGTTATTATTTTCTTTTTTAAGGATAAACGTATGTGATACGCAATCATTTTCTAACAGGGAAGCTAGATATGTAAGATTGTCTGTAAGCCATGTGAATAAACTATTTTAATATTTCAAGATATTCGTATGTAATATTAATTACAGATAAAAGACATGGTTAACTTTTCTAATGCCCATGTATTACAAAAAAATGTACAATTAACTTTTATATCATATAAAAGACTTAAAAAAAATTGGTGACCAAATTCATAATAAGCTAACATATAAACAAAATTGCTTAACTTTTTGGAAAAGTTTGTGTTTTTTAGGATTTTTTGTTTGAAAAAATACCTTTATGTACTCGCTTTGTCCGTCCGTCTGCCGTAAACCTTTTGCAATCAAGATTTGAAGGGGTAAACATTGTCCGATATTGCCATGTTATATCTCATTTTAAAGACAAACCAGATTTCGCGGTTAAATTCTGGAAGTCTCCATTTTCATTTTTTAAGCAAATCTAATCCGATTCTCAAGATTGATATTGCGTTTTAAAGGTACTAATGAAGACCTCAAACCCTCATAATTAATTTTTAGAATTTCGAAGTGGCGTAGGAAAGCGAAAAACAGTAAAATGGCCTATAAAAAATTGACATTTTACTGCATAGCTTCGTTACCTTGATTCATGTTGGGTCGTGGGATAAATCATTTTGAAGGTACCAGTATGGCCTACAAACCCCCATCAAAGTTTTGGAAATACATAATACTACTACTAATAAGGCCCAGAATCCGTACTCCCTCATGATTTTATTTTTAAAAAGTGCTAGTGCTACTACGGAACGTAGTTCTACTGCACCGCTTCATTTATGTTGTATATAGATTTAAGAGAGTTATGGAAAACATGAAGAAAAGAAAAAAATATGTACATATGTTAACCACTTTAATTGTAAATTAGTAAATAAAGAATGATGTTCGGTTGATTGTGTTATTAAATTAAAATAAAACAAAAATACTAAAAAAAAAACCGAGACTCCCAAACTCAGGGTCACATTTCCTTGAGCGTGGGTTGTCGTCAATAACATATACCATTTTAAACAGGATATCAAGTCGCTAAGTCTTAGTAGCCAGAAAATTACAAAGAAGATAACGAACTCACCACCCTAGTATCAACACTGGTCTTTAAACTCCCGACTCTTAAGTTCAAGATCACAATTCATTGAACTGACTCCAAGGCTCAGGTTTACAATTCACTAAGTCTTAGGTAGCAGTCCAAGGGTGCCGGAATTTTCGTTTTATTATTTTCTTTTGTAATCCTAATATTGGGCCAAGAACCAGAATATAAGTGATGAAAATAAAAATATAACGTACTAACACTTAATACCTGACACCTACACTTGTGATTCCAATTCACTAAGTGTAAGTTATTTCCTTAATCACAGTTTTCCCAAAGTGTCTCTAATTGAAATAAAGTTATTTATAAAAGTTTACATTAATGCGAAATGATTGAATGAAATTGATATATTATAACTGAAACAGTAAAGGAAGTTCTTTTTTGATTTCTATTGTGTTTGAAAAATGTTGCACTGAAAAAAGAATATAATAAAAAAAAAAGCAAAATTAACGTTTTTCCAGTTGCCATCGAATAATTAAACAAACTTACTTCTCATATTTAATATAATTTAAAAAAATAGATTGTTTAATTAAATATCTACATAAAGGCAGAACAGACGACTATAAGTCATTGTTGTTTTTTTGTTAATGTTCCAATGTTAATCATAGAAATTGTAAAAAACGGAAATAAACTTTTATTATTATTATTAATAATTAATTTAATAGCTCAAGCATTCGACATTTTTTGTTTTTCATAAAAGGGTCAAAAAATTAAAAAGAGGCTTATTTGATTTCGTTCGAGGTTGGTATCTTATTTTAAATCGACCATGTCTGGTCGATTATCTTGTTTCTGGAAATGTTAATAGAATAAGAATAAATTATTACAAGTTTCGTGTAATTAATCTTAATCCTAAAACAATCTTATTTAAAAAAAACAAAAACTCAGAACCTTTCAAAAAATTAAAAATATCGAAGAGTTTGCAAAGGTTACATATTAATACCAACCAAAGTCTGCCCATAAATTCTTAAAAAGAACATCTTAATAAAGAAAAAAATATCGAGGGAAATGTTTAAATTTATTATATATAAAATCTTAAGAAATTGTTCAATAGCTTTAATTAAAAGGGTTGCGATTGATCAATTTATAATTTTGGTTAAGGGTGCAAAACCCATTGTATTCATAATTAAAACTGCGATGTAAATGAACCTAACCTTTGTTCGTAAATTTTCATAATATTTTCTGCAAATTTAGAAAACAACTTTACTAACAAATTCTCATGCTTCTGATGAAAAACTGTTATTTGATATTTTCACTTATAAGACTTCATTTATACTATAAAAAAAAGGTTGCATTGACTTTTTTAAGGGGGAATGCTATACTATCCTATTGCTCTTTTTATGAATATAAATCTTATATAAGATTATATATATATATATATATATATATGTTAGTTTATGTGGTTGTGTAGCACCTAGGATTCTCTCCTTCACACCGACGATTCTGAGTTCGATCCTCAGTGCACGTGCACACGTTAGAATTTTTCGTAAGAAATTTTGTTTCGTCTTGAGATTTTACCTGACGTCACCATCGTCATTTCGATTTTGACGAAATGAAAGGCTACCTCTAATACACTCGTTAGAATAGCAGGCAACTTATCACTGCATCTATTCAGTAAAAGAGGGAACACTAAAAAAGCACTGATGTAGAAAAGTATCTGGTAAATACGTAGGAATTTAACATTCCTTAATATAACTGCCACACCTTGAGCCATATGTGATTTAGTGTTTAGTAGTTTTATATATATAAATGCATTGCGTATATAATATTATTACAACTTTCTTAAAGTACGCTCATATTTTTTTTATGTTGAAATTCTTGCTACAGATAATTTAATATTCTTTATTGTTTTACTCAGATTCTAAAATTGAGATTTAAAAAGTTAAAAAAAAGGTTGAACATGTATGTATGTGCATGTCGCAACATTCTGTTAATAAACATTTGGAATGAACATTACTGGTTTAAACTTTATAAAAAAATGCACTAACAATATACATTTAATGAAATTTTATCCTATTATAAGATTTGGTGAGAACAAACAAAAATCTTAATATATTACTCATATATGAGTAATCCTTATAATTTAGAGGTGCGAATAAAAAAAGCAGTGTAGACCAAGCTGCCTGTAGTTCTTAATGGAGAGAATTTCTCCATATCTAGAGATAACAGATAATAAGTTCCAACTCCGGAATCTGGAAGGAGAATGAGATAACGTAGGACATTCATCTTTAAAGTATAGTTTTGATTAGTTCAGAAGAATGTAAAGTTTTTATTAAATAACATGTATACGATACACAAAAATACAAGAATATCTCCAAAATACGACCTTGTAGCATGTCAACCCAGCAATCTAACCCAGTCAAGCTCTAGATTTTGAATAAAAAAATGTCATAGGAAATTTTGAACGCACTTCTGTCTAGTTTGATTAGCATTTACCTCTTCAAAACTGCGTTTCAAAAGGTTTACGACAGACAGCAAATTCGTTTCTCAATTCAAAAAAGATATAGGTGAAAGATAACTTAAACGATTTGATTAACCGAAAGAGAAACATGTTATTGTCGCGTATAGAGTATTATTATTATTATTATTATTATTATTATTATTCGAAAAATGGTTTATTAGTCTAATGCAAAGTTTTTAAATTAAAATCTGACCATCTCTGGCCTGAGAGACAGGAAATTATTCTTGATAAATAAAATAATAAATTACACAACGAATAAAAGGTGACAATAGAAAAAACATCAACATTACGAGAGTGGATTCAGAAAGAAGCTAGAAGTCTAGCTTAGTTTTCTGATTAAGTTTGAATTTTGTTCAAAAATAAAAACATTTTTTTTTAAACTGGATTTTTCAAAATAAATTATTCCAAGCGGAAAATAGGTTCTTATTTGAATTTAGAAACGTCTTGGAAGACATTAATTATTGACATTGGTATTCTAAATGCTTAGTATACAAATAAATTAACATATATAATCATCTTATATGACCCAATGTAAACGTAGGCCTTCTAAATGTCTTGCTTAGATTTCCGCCTGGGATTAGTTCTATTTTGTATTTAAAAAGCATTTTTGTAATCGGTGAACAAACATAAAATGTGAAATACATTTTTTATAACTCATTCAAATTAAATCAACCTTTTTGGACTACATTTATTTCAAAGGAACTAGTATAGATTTCTATCCCATAAGTTTTTAAAATTGTTTCTTTCACATACTCTGCATTTTGTATATAATATTGGGTAAAATACAAAAAAACTGAAAACCTGTCGCTTTTTATTTAATATGTCCAACGCTCATGAGTGAAGTTAATAAATAGACAAAACAAACACTTTTAGCAAGATTTTTTTTTTTAAACTATATTTTGAACATGCTAGTTAAAAATGTTATCTAAGCTACACATATGAATAATACAACTACGACTAGGAATGTCCAAAATACGAGTTGTATGTAAGCGCCCATTATCGATTTCACGTTGTAGTCTGATTTCGGATACCGAATTGTTGAATTTAATAATGTTTCGCGTCGTTTATATAAATTAATTTTATATGGCCGGGGAATACTTCCCAAATAATTCAAAACTAAAAAAAAAAAACCATTTCCCTAGGAAATTCTTGGTTTGTTAAGCTATTTGCACATGTGGTGAAAGGAGTTCTTTTTTTGTGACATCAGGTTAAGTGAAAGGAGTGCCTTAAAAAAGATTTTTGCTTTTCTGAAGACAACATAAAGTCCCTAATTTATTTTGGCCCGGCATATTAGTCACATTAGTCTCCAGAGAGGGTAATGCGCCTAATAAGCCAGAACTTCGAAAGGTATTGGGCTCAGGTGAAATCAAATATATAGCGGAATTCAGAATCAAGTGGAACAATGCGGCTAGGAAGGTATCTAAAGATACAATTAAGTCGTTAATGCATGACATAACGGGAAAAATCTTGTTTTGTTAAATGCTTTTATTTCTAAATAAACAATGTTTATAAAACTGTTTGAATTTGGAAATCGGTCCACGGAATCAAAATCTATCTCGGATTTTATATGCACAAATTTGTTCTGGCACAGTCCTTAATAAACGAGAATAACATTAAAAGCGACATGAAAATGGTCCTAGCATATCTCTTCAAAACAATTGGTGGAACTTTATCCGATACAACGGAGTAATTATCTGGAAATGTTTTAAGTTTTGTCTAATAACAACTTCCAGAGTAATATCTAGGATAGAGAACAAAAATTACTTTACAATTAATATTAGAAAATGGACTATGGAAGAGTAAAATACTTTCATTGTCGAATAAAGCAATTTTAAAAAGGAAGCAAAATAATCGGAAATAATCTGAGGGTTATTAGTAGAATCTCTTCAAACGTCATAGTAGACAGATATTATCATCCAACATTAATCAATTTTGAAAAAGTTCCGGAATCGTCAAATACTTTTCTTTTAATGTCGTGCAAATATAGGAATTTTATAACTATGAGCTAAGCTCGAAGAACCGTAAGTTGTTCAGATTTGATATCTCTTTTACTAAAAGTTTAGACATTGTATCCTCTAAACAAGGATTAGCGGACCAGCCAATCAATACCGATGGTATGGTACGATGGTACATATAGTAGTACGCAGTAAGAACTCAAGGAATTGAATCGAAAAAAACTACATAAAAAAATGTGAAAATGTAGAAAGAAAATGTGTAAATTTTAGAAAATAAAGTGATAAGATTATTATAAATAAATATATTTTTAATTACTTAGCTTTGAAAATCACACTTCTTAAAATTCATTTGAAACACTTTACACAAATAAATAATAATACAATTTGTTATCAAACTAACTTTCGACAAAATAAAATAATGCAAGAATAACTGAGTATATAATTATTTTTTAAATGATCAAAAGAAAATAAATTGTTTTGATAATTGAGATTTTGTGTCAAACAGCACTGACTGACACTTCATTTTTTTTTTTCATTTTCACGTCCTCTGTTTTATCTTAAAGAGTTTCTAAATTCATATGAAAATATCCCAAACCGACAGGTCTTTCCGATTACTTTCAAACAAATGTCTTGTTATATGTATTGGACTGCCAGCGCATGTATATTAATGTAATATTTTATATTTGGATAACTTAAAACATGTAATATATTTATTAAATAACAGCTCTGTAGAATATAATAATTGTCCAAATGTTTCTATTTATGTTTAAATTAATATATTGAACTCATATATAATATAGAATTAAAACAATCGTGGTCCCATTATATAAACTACTCAAATTGTTTAATGAATGACTAATTAATCAACCATTTCAAATTCATTAGTCCACACAAATTAATTAGGACGCAAATTATTAATATGACTATGTATAACTAAACAAAATTTTGTTTTGTTTTCTCGAAACAAGAAATGCGAGCTTGCAGTATGTTTTGTGTCGACTTATAGACTTGTTATATATATTTTAACTGTTAGCATCATCGTCTTGCCTTTTAGGATGAATATACATTTATGCAAATATTTAAACATATAAACTGCTTGCTTCTTGGAAAGGAATTCTTCGAATTCATCACATATCCGCACAATCATAAACATGGTTGGGATTTTATTTCATCTGATCTGAATCGGTATAATAATTTGTTAAACGAGTAAAGTAAACAACTAATATTTTATTTTTATTAGCTACCGAGGCGACAATAATTTCCATTCGCAAAAAAACATCCAGATAAATATTTGCGACAGTTTCTAGAAATCGGAGTGTTTCGGTTGATTCAAGAAAATAAATATAACGTACGTCTGCTTTAAACAGACTTTATTTCGAATAAATCCGCTTTTGTTTTGGACGTCAAATGAAAAAGATGATGTTAAGCTTCTCTAAGAAGATTCAATGACTATTTGTATTCTTCGACATCTAGAGATTATATAAAGCCAACGTCCCTTATCAGATTGACTTAAAGTAAATCCAAGAAATGTTTACCTGCTTGAAAAGGTTGTATTTTTGTATTTTTAAGATAATCCTCACAAATCCACCAAACACACACAAATATGCACTTAAAAATGATTTTTTTCAATAATTTCCATGTTTTCTAGAAAAAGTGTTCCTTTTTTATTTGAAATTTTGACACTCGATATATTAATTTATCATCCGTCTACTGAATTTACCCGCATAATATTTAATGGCAACTGGAAGAAATAAAAAAAAAACAGATCGCAAAACTTGATATTCCAATAGATTATGAGAGTGTGTGAGTGAAAATTCGAAAATTCAACACATATTCGAGATAATATTGCGCAAGTCATGAATGCCACCCTTCGGTGGCATTTTATAATATCAGTTCTTTAAGCGATTTCCAAAATGGTGGTAAGAACAAACATCAATGGATAATTATTATTTTGCGAATAATATAACATTTCTTTTACATTGACTATAGACAACAGGTTATATGGTGCAAATGCTTTAGGAGGAACGAGTAGGTGTGAATACTTAACTTGATTAATTATATTATTTTCGTTATGGTGGCTTAAAGAGAAAAGGCTCGGGAGTGTTCCGATTATATTTTTTCCTAATTGAATAATTCCTTGATTTCCTATAACTTATATATGTCACAAACAATGTCACAAACAAAACATTGAATCTGTCGAATGACCATCGGAACACATCCGAGCATTTTTCCTTTTACACTACATCCCAAAAGAGAGCTTTTATATCAGGAGCTTTCCATACAATTCGACAAAATGTTGTGTTCTGCACATAGCCTTTAACATATGTATTAAAAACATAACCGAATAAAACTGAATACAAAATGCCGAGAACTGATAGTTTGGCGATAAATGACAGACGTAAATATATTTAACTTATATAGCTTAAAGGTTTTGGAAATACAATGTTTGGATTCCAATTATATTTTCCTAAGATCATCTTTAAATTGTCTAATGCTCACTCAATATTGAATGCTATTAAAATATCATAGTCGCAACTTAACTGACTCTATGCAAAGTGAGGATGAAATATTTAGTTTTATACTTAGAGGTAATCTGTGGGACTCTTGCCCACTAAACCCCGATCCAAGTTTCAAATAGCAACTAGTCATATGTTGACTAACTATCCATTTAAAAAAAACGCGAGAAATAGAATTATTCTAATAATAAATCAGATTAACTGATATCAGTCGGAAGACTCTTCTTGTAATGGGCTGATTTCTTATTAGTTGAGAGGCTTCTACATTAACAGGCTGTGGAAGGCTCTCTCTATGGTTTCTAGCATATTCCCGAATACTAGAGGAATTTTAGATGTAGATCTGAATTTCTAACCTACCAGGTCGCATTCACTATATTTCTTAGATCTTTATTTTGAAAAGTGTGTATACTATTTTAATGAACTTGTCTTGCACAACCACATATTTGGATCCCATAGATACTGGTTTTAGTACTTGGTTATAAATCAAAGTTTTATTGTAAGTTGACAGAGTAGAGTTTCAACCTATTAACCAGTACATTTTAGGTCTAACTCTTTTCTTTTATATATTCATATTATAAAATGGTATATATATTCGCGGTTTTGGGGAGATTTTTTTGAGCACTTCAAACTTATCGATGAGAAAAATCTGCAAAAAGCGATGTTGTCTGCACGTAGAAATAATCTCTCCAACACAGCTCAAATTTTTAAATTGCCCGCGAAAAAAATGTCTTTCTCTTCAATAACGAGAAGTTTAAAGTGGTAACTGCCTTCACGAAAAAGAATCTGAAGAGGTTTTCTTACTTTCATAGGAATCTTAACGTTTTCAAGTGCGATCGTTAGTTTTGGTTGATATAATGTTAGTGAAATAACATCAGAAGATATTTTAACTCCTATTCTAACAAGATTGTTTCACAATTACTTGGCAGAAGCCATCTTTCCTGAAAACTACAGTTTTCATACCTATTCATAATGACGAAGCTAAAACCTGCTTAAATAATTATAGGCCTATTTCTCTAATACCAGCTCTAGGAAAGCTTTTTGAAAAATGTTGTTTATCGATCTGAGAAAAGCATTCGATATGGTTGATCATAATTATATGATAGAGATTTTGCAAGAGCTTGGTGTTAGAGGAAATGTCTTAAATTTTTTTAAGAACTATCTTACAGACAGAAAAATAGTAACAATAAGAATAGGAAAATCTTAAAGTAAAGAGGCAACACAAGGCTCTGTTCTAGGTCCTTCATTATATCTCCTGTACATAAATAGTCTCCAATATTTGAGCATGTTTGGAGAACCAACTATATATACAGATGACACCTGCTTCATGTATCATGTATTCTGGATGAACTGGATAGAGCATATTCAAGCTGTTAAAAAAATAAGTTGGTATATCTTTAATTGGTGCTCTAAAACGATGTCCTGCATTGGACAAAAGAACTGCTTATTTGGTTCTTTATAACATATTATACAATTAAGTCGATGATGCTGGCTAATAGTGCTTACAAAAAATCACCGGGAATATATCGGATACCAAATGAATACTATAATACAACTCTAATAAATGTTGAAAGAACAATTGTTAATTCAAGACTAAAGAGCAAAGAAAAATGTTATGCATTTTTTGTCGATTTCAAGTTGCATTTGCGACTGGTTACATTTGGACATGGCATTTCTGATGCAAAGCGGATCTACTATTTTTAAGTCAAAGTCCGTGTCCTTAGATTTTTTGCGGTAAGTCGTCAGTTTTTAATATTTTTGCCAATGTGTTTATAAACCCAAAGTAAAGTAGAACTCTATGGCAAAATGATATTTTGAAAAAAATCCTTTGTATTCCTTTTGTTTACAGACACATTTGGAATTCAGANAGTTGGGCGCCAAAATGTTGGGTTTAGGTCCTGGGGGGTCATTCTTCTCGGGGGGCGTGGCACTGGACGGCTTTGCAGGAGCGTCTTCTTGGCAGGATTCTGGCTTCTTGGCTGGAACTTCTTGGCAGGATTGTGGCTGGCTTCTTGCAGGAACTTCTTGGCAGGAACTGGCTGTCTTCTCTTATTTTCACTCAGGTAGTACAACGGGTTTTCTAATAATGCCTTCCATAGTCGATCGACGGGTTTTTATATCCATCGATAGCCTATG
>JXPG01015136.1:1384-13849 GCA_001015175.1 Megaselia abdita
AAGCCACCGAAGTTGTTGTCTTCGCACTCTACCTACGATACTTTAGTCTGCATATACCTCTTAGGGCTCATGATTGTATCGTATGCGCCACTCATTGTTTGCATATATATTGCCAAAGATCATAACAAACACTTTCCTCTCTTGATTCCTCTTGATTCTGATAATGCACACGACTCAGTCCCATATATCAGAATAGGTATTATGAGAGTCCTGTAGATATTTAATTTAGTGCTTCTCCGGATGGATCTCGATCTTAACACTCTACTTAGCCCAAACAGTGTTACTGATGTTGTTGTAGCTTGTCTTCAGATCTTCTACGTTTCTTGTGACGATGTCATCTGCATACGCCAACAGTTGGACAGACAAATGTTCTGATGTTAGCTCTTCATTCCATGTGATTTCCAGGCATACATTAAACAGGTCACAGGAAAGTGCATCTCCCTGTCTGAAACCTTGTGTGGTGTTAAAAACTTCGGAAACTTTCTANATTCTTGTTTACTTGAACTGCACTTTTCATCTCTACTAGGGTCATCTGTATTATTAGGATGAATCTCTTATTGATGCTCAGTTCCATGATTGCAGAGTATAGCTCATCTCTAATGATGCAGTTGTAATCCTGTTTCAAATCGATAAAAAGGTGATGGGTATCGATTTGAAATTCTCTGGACTTTTCCAATATTTGTAGCGTGAATATCTTATGAATGGTGAATTTTTCGGGACGGAAACCGCTTTGAGATGTGGTTTCAGGCGCTCACATAGAATGAACGACAGGAACTTGTACACCGAGTTAAGTACATTGATTCCACTATAGTTCTGGCAGCTCTTCTTATCGCCTTTCTTGTAAATGGTTGTTATAATACTCAGGCTCAACTCGATTGGCATGCCAAAAATATATTTATATAAAATTAAGAAATAACATTAACATTGTTGGTGCTTTGTAAAAAATTCAATATAAAAAACATCGATGTAATTTTATTCAGAACACAATCACAATCAAATTTGTTTTGTTCTGATCAGAACATCAATGCTTTTTTGTTATTGATCAGTAAAGCGAGTCAGGATGGCCGATTTGGAANTGATGTAATTTTATTCAGAACAGTAAAGCGAGTCAGGATGGCCGATTTGGAAGAGGAAATTTCAAAACCTTTTGGATTGGTGTGATAGAGAATAATTTGTTCGAGAAACGAATTCAATTGTTTTGTCCAGCGATGTCTACATTTTAGAATCCTGCTATCATTCTAAAATGTTGAGAAGGTGTATGCTACCTGTCTTTTCGTAAACACGGAAATGAATAAAGTAGAAATTCATCACGGAAAGCGATAGAAGTTCTACCTATTCGTGACGCGTCTAAGGGAAGGGTATACACACAATTTTCTGCAATAACAAATCCGGTCTTGATAAATGGATGTGAGTCTTGGACATTATAAGGAGCAGCCAGAAAACGACTTGATGTTTTTGAAAGAAAAGCTTTGCGATTGATATACGGTCCACTATGTATAAGAAAAGAGTGGAGGACACGGTTCAACAACGAGCTATACCAGCTCTATGATAAAGTATCAAGTTCTATGATCATGCAATCGAAACCAACAACAACCAAAGAAGAACATGCAACCAAAAGTAGCAACAATTAAAATGATATGGGACACGGAGAGCGGTAGTCGATAGGTTTTGAAGTAGTAGGATCGGACGACAATCAAAAGTAAAGTTCCTTTCTTCTTTAAATGATTAAGCACTTTCAGTATAAATCAATAATTATAGTATCCCTTCTTTTTCATCATATAATAATTTCCTTGAAAATAAGTCAAGTTACAGTTTCTAATGTTTTGTAAACATTATCATTTACCAAGAAATAAGAATTCATTGTAATGGAATCTACCAATTTCCAAATNCAATTAATCAATTAAATAGTACTCATGTGACTTCGGANGGAATCTACCAATTTCCAAATAAAAATTTGTTCCCATTCATAATTTTTACAAACAAAAATANAGAATCTACCAATTTCCAAATAAAAATTCGTTCCCATTCATAATTTTTACAAACAAAAATACAAAAGCATAAAGAAACGGAAGGAGAAATTGTTTTCATTGCCTTATTACCCGCCACTAATTTATTGTAAAACGCCTATTAAATAGACTGTAATGACTTGGGAGGACTTATAATGCAATGTGTCAAACCATTTAAAATTTACTAAGGTCCCCTGCAGTGAGCCAGGACTAATGATATTACACGCCTTTTTAACAGGATATCAATGAATAGCTTAGCAGGGGATGATTTTCATGTATAGGTATTCGCACATCCCGAGAGAAGAATAACTACATATGACATTGTCTGAGGTTAGTAACCTTTTTGCTGCTGCTCTAAGTAATTCAATATTACTTATAAAATTATTACAATAATATGTTTTTATGGGCGTAGATTTGTCAATAAGGATAATTTAATATAAGAGCAAGTAGTAATTTCAAGAAAGCCTAAAATTTAAATTTATAATCAAAAATTCGTTTGATGAAATTATTCTTGATATTCAACAAAATTTTCTTCTATAAAATATCTGTTTAAAGAACAAACTACCATTGAAATACTAACGATGACATTCGAGATAATATTTTTATTCTGAGCATGTTTTGTCGACAGATTGTTCAAAAAAAAACCTATAATCGAAAACTATAGAGTTGATTGAAAACACAGATGTCTCACCTATCACATCAGTTAAACAAACACACGAACTAAAAAACAGCCCCAAACTACAAAACCAAGGCGCTTCTATGTTTACATAATATTCCATATAACCATTATTATATTTGGAAGCATTGTGTTCTTGCACATCAAGTCAGTTTCAGTTCCCTATAGCCTTCGTCCAACAACCGGATATTACAAGACAAATAATGTTTGTTTTGTGTCCATCAAAAACGAGAAATCGTTCCATATTGCATTAGGTAAACATTCCTTTCCTAACCCAAACCAAAAAGTGCAATTGTTGCAAAATAATAATAAAAATCGTAACAATACATCATTCATCATCATTCTTCAACATTACTACGTATAATCCCTTTACAACATAACAGAACATCTCCTTTGTCTTTTTTTCCAAATCTTGTCTCTTATGTTAGGACATTGGAATTCTACTTTGTTTTATTTGTTTGGTAAAGATTTTTTCATTCCTTTTGTATCTTCAATGGTTTAACATTTATATATATATAGAGGACCATAAAAAGAAGGATGCATGTACTGCTACTTCTTGGTTCAAATTTTTTTATTACAAAAAAATATTACCTCAAGGGGGAAGGCTTTTCATTGTTCTTTACAGAACTCTATGGTATTCTTAATGAAAGAAATTTTCCTTTGATAAAAATCACTTCGGGTCTTATAAGTTTATTAACGTTTTCAATAAGCTTTTTTTATTATTATTTTTTTGTTTGTTCTCAATCTACTGCTTTATTATAAATTGTTGGCCATTATATGAGGATTTTAAAACATATTAATCATTAGATACATAATTTTTAAGGTCTAACTAGGCCGAAAGAAAACTATTTTTGTATAACAAATATGTAGCCTACAGATTAACCCGAATTTTAAGTTGATAAGGATAAGCAAAAGTGTTCTTCAAAAGTTGTATGTTTCATAAAATGTATTTCATTAAATATATATACATAAATATCCAGCGACTAAACTTAAGTAGATTCCGCTGAATGGATTAACCTCGACCATCTATCTCTGGATCTACCTAGTTCTGCGCCCCGTTGGACCAGGTCTACCCATCTTATTCTTTGTCCGCCCTTCTTCTTCCTCCTCTCGTAGGACAATGTTAAATTCCAGGTTTCAGCCCCGTAGAGAAGATTGGTAGAATGAGCTCGTGGTACAGTTTTCGCATCATCAAGCCATAAATCCATTTCACTGCGAGCATGATCCTTCTTTTTATTTCCGAACTTACATCTAGCGAGAACATTCTGATTGTTGGTGATCAATTTTCATCATCATTGCAGCTAGTAGTGACTGGGATGGATCCCTTTTCACTGCTTGTTAACAATATGATAAAACTTCCTAGACTGATTTCTGTCCCTGAGTAATTCTAACTTGTTTTACTGTTCTCTCTCAAATAGACGTTTCTTCTGTTTTGTTAACCTTACTACTTTCCTCCTTTTGATCTTAAACGCTTCCTTTTCTGTACGAGTTTTTTGTTGGACTGATGTCTCATACCAAGATATTTTTCTTATAAGATAGTTGTGTGAGTCAATATTCGCTCCTCTCATCGATCTTACGTCTAGGATACTTAATGCATCCCGAATATCACAAACTACGTTGTCGATTTGTTCTTCATTTCATCAATCATTCCGCGATCTATTATTGGCAATTATTACCATATTTCCCTCTCTATGTAAATGATACAAATACGGATCTAGCTTTGATTGATTGAGACCAAACTTCTTCAGAGAATAGCTTAACTTACAATTCCACATACGGAGAGATTCTTTAGTCCGTGCAGTGATTTTTTAAGCTTCAGTACTATTCCATTTGAAGACTCATACCCTTCCGGATGTTTAATATAAATATCCTCGAATAGATCTATTTGGAGGAAGGCCGTTATAGCATACATTTGATCTATTTGGAAGTTAAACTCCGCGGCAAGGGCTAACAAAAAACGAAAAGACTGACATTAGTAGCCTTTCGCTTCTATTCTAGCTTTATAGCGCTACGCTTCCATATTTATTTACTTTCGTTCTAAAAACCCACTTGCAATTTAACAGCTTCTGGTTGGATGGCAAATGTACTTCTTCCCAGGTATTTTAATTAACGAATGATACTCATCCTTAACCGCATGTTGCCACTCATTTGCATTTGGACCAAACAAAGCTTCTTTTAAATTTCGTGGATCAGATAAAGAATCGCTTACTAAATAAGTCTAATAAAGTCTCATTACCTGAATATAACTCATCTTCTGTTATCTAAATCTTCTCTGAATCGACAGCTTTTTCATCATTTGCCAACGAATCATTAGCATCCCAATCATTCTCAGGAAAATTTTCAACAAAATCAGGAATATCGACTTGTTCAAGAATACCATCAGCAGCAGGAGCTTGATGATGAACTTTAGGATAACCCAGTCATCATGATTTAAATCTGGAATATCGATCAGCTTATTAAGTTTATCTTCAAGATTTAAGAAAATTGTGTCGCCAGGAAATAATTCTCTTCACATCTTACCAAATTTCATCTGGTGATTGAAAATTAAGTGCGGAATTCAACCACATCAATGTGTCAATTGCTGGACTCAATTGCAGTCCACTACATCAACCAGTGAGGAATGTGAGGAGCGATTGGCTAGATAAACTGGCGTAGATACTGCTTCTGCAAAAAAAAAACTTGATTCGTCCCAGCAGTTTTCATTAAACAACGCGTTTTTTCTAATAGATTCTCTTTCCTGTTGATTCTCTCTGTGCGACCGTTTTGCTGTGAACAATATGGAGCAGTCTTCTTATGTCGTATACCAATTTTCCGAAGAAAGTCATCAATTTCTTTATTGCAGATCTCACTGCTGTTGTCAGACCTTAACTTTTGAATCTTCAACCCAGTTTGATTATCTACCAAGGCTGTAAATTCTATTAATTTCCCCTTAACCTCATCCTTAGTTTTTTAGAAAATAGATGAACATTTTCCGAGAGCAATCTTCCAAAAAGGCTAAGAAATATTTGGCTGAACTCAACAAAGGACATTCAATTAATTTCAATAATTTCTCAGTACGTTTAGAGGAGCTTTGAAACGGTAAAGAAGNTAATGGTCCGCATAAGTCGGTATGAATTAATTTCAATAATTTCTCAGCACGTTTAGAGGAGCTTTGAAACGGTAAAGAAGTCATCTTACCTTCACAACGAATTGCTTTATGTGCATCCTCAAATTGAATTCCATTCACTGCCCCTTTCTTCATGCGTTTCATCCATAGCGCACTCAAAGGACCCAGTATCTGATACCCAAGATCGAAAGAAGTTGAAGTGACAAACGCTTTTTGTTTCTTCATGCATATAAATAGTACCATACATCAATCAAATGTACTTGCCAATTACTCGATTTACCTTGTTCAGGAAATCTTGCAAATCTTTCCATTGAAACTAGCGAGATTTGACTAGCGCAGTACTTTTCTCTCAAATACCCCAGCTGGTTCTTGTCTGATTCTGACAATTTCCCCGATTCGGCCTCATACTTAAAAACTCGTATAAACTTATATCAAACTACAATCTTTATTTAGAAGACTGTTTCTGCTCGATTTCAAGTACTTTGTTTTCTNAAGTACTTTTACTTTCTTTAACAATTTTGTTCATTTATATTACATANCTTCACTCTTTAACAATTTTGTTCATTTATATTACATATGTTCGTAAAGCTTCGTTCCAGATCTTCTAAATTTCTGGCCACAATATCGATATAATCAGCAATTGAATATTCGTACTATGAGTTCTTGACAGATGTCACATGTCAGAAGTGCCATGAAGAATTCATTGAAGTTAAGACTAAAGATATTATTTGATACATTTTTTTCTTTTTCTCTTCAGTGGAAGAATAACTTGCTGTCTCACAGGATAGAGATGGTCAGTAATAGCAAGGATATCTTTAATGCTAAGTTCCTGAATATCTAGCAATACTTTTAACCCTCGACTGGTTAAATGACATCATCTCAGACCACCAGTCAAGAGGTAGGGGTTCGATGCCCACCATACTCATTTTACTTTTTTTGTTTACTTTTCATTATTTTTTTCTGAACTATAATTAATTTATTTTCTGCAAAAAGATTCACAAAATCTGAATTTCTTTTTCAATTTTTGAAACTGTTTTTTAAGGTTGATTCGCGGCTACTTTTTTTCAAATTTTACGCACTAAATTCAGATTTTTCATAACTATTTTTTTGAGTGTACCACAAAAATATAGACTTCCTGGAAATGCCCATTTGGTACATATAACTCGTCTCTAACAATACTCGTAATAGATGAATAGGTAGTGCTTGTCAATATGGAATTCACGAGAAGCAGGTAGCACCGCAATGTAAATATCAGGTCAGAAGTAGATTTTCCGGGTCTGAAGCCTCATTGATATTTCCCAATGATGTTGTGAAGGTAAGGTTTCAGACGATGTGATTGAGACTGTACTCACTTGGCATAAATAAAGTTGGGTATATCTTGTGGAAGAGCTGATACAGGTATTCTATACAAAGCTGTCTCCAGTTCTTTTATGAGCTCGCAGATTGAATTCCCTTGAACACTCTTGTCTCAGCAAGCAATGGTGATTTTATTTCGTCTTCTTCCATCTAGCGAAAATATCATAATCATCATTTACCAAGAGACTTCCAGATGCAGCTTTGCAAAAGGTTGATGGTGGCTTGTAACCTTTATTTAGACGTTTTATTCGCTGACAAAACATCGTACAAGGCCTCCCACTATCTGCCACGATGCGTGAAGGTCTTTAATTAACATGTGCTTTCTGGGATTCGTCGTTCCTTAATAATATCGTCAAGATATGGTTTTAGTCGTTCTGATAGTTCTTGCACTTCTTCTTGTATATATAGATGTTATCATACTGAGTCTCCACCCACTTGGCATCGTTAGCATAGACCATATCTTTTCGAGAGATACTTCTTAGAGCTTCTTTTCAACGATACCCGTATTTAATATGTTGAAGAAGCATATAGATTCCCACCGAGTTTCTCATTCTCATGTNATAGTTCTTGCCCTTCTTCTTGTATATATAGATGTTATCATACTGAGTCTCCACCCACTTGGCATCGTTAGCATAGACCATATCTTTTCGAGAGATACTTCTTAGAGCTTCTTTTCAACGATACCCGTATTTAATATGTTGAAGAAGCATATAGATTCCCACCGAGTTTCTCATTCTCATGTCATCATATGAAAGTAAAAAGAGCTCATATATGATAAGTGAATCGGGCATCCTTTAAGACAAGTTGATGACCGCTATTCCAGGCTTGTCGGAAATCCTGATATTAGGAAACTTCGTGTGTTTTATGATGTTAGGCATTTTCCTTGATTTCTTTCTTGGTTTGGGATAAATCAATCTACTAGAATTAGAATACATTGATAAATTTGTCAGCTAACACATGAAACAANAATCAATTATAAGGAAAACTTATTAAAGAAAAAAAACACAATTGCTTATCAAAACAGAAGATGGGGATATGTGATGTTCATGACGATGTATGTTGTGTTGATTGCCGGAAAGTTAAGTATTCAGATATTTTCTTGGTTTTGGATAAATCAATCTACTAGAATTTTAATACGTTGATAAATTTGTCAGCTAACACATGAAACAATCTTAGCAATGACATCTTGAGAATATTTTGGTCTCAGTTTTTGTCCCTAGTTGGTCTTCACGATATCGTGATGACATCTCCATGTTATCTTTTGAGTACCACCCAACTACTGCTCACGGATGACAAAGTGAAAGACTCTTTTCTTGAAGAACTATAATTTAAAGCATTTACTAAAGAAAACTATTACCAAACATATCAAATTCTAAAAAGTTAAGTAAACATGGCCCTCTAAACGTCGTGCTTAGATCTTCGACTGTGTTGTAATGTTCTAGAACCTTCGCAAAAAGGAATATAAATCAGGAAAAAAAAGGTGTTTGTTTCAATTTAAAAAATAATATATGTTAGTTCCTATAAGGAATATCAGTGTAAAGCTAAAATTGTAGAAAAAATTCTACCATTAATGATATGACTAAGTAAGAAAATTCTCCCTTAAAAATACATCACATTTCAAGAAATCATAATTGTGTAAAACCAACGAACCGCTTCGAGTGTTCATAATAGTATACATGCACACAACAAAACAAAGCATGTAAATGTAATCAAAAACAATGTGAGTCTACTTTGTCACGGAGAAAAATACAACCGCGGTAGCTCAGTGGTAGAGCAATTGCCCGAAAAGCGAGAGGATGTGGGTTCGATTCCCATTCGCACCGTTGGTTTTTTTTTCGTGACAAAGTAATATGATTTCATTTGGAACTTTACGTTCAATTTTAATGAGGGTTTAGTGATCTTATATAGATTCTCCCTCACACTGTTAGTTCCTATAAGGAATATCAGTGTAAAACTAAAATTGTAGAAGAAATTCTACCATTAATGATATGATTAAGTAAGAAAATACATCACATCATCAAAATTAAGTAAAAATACATCACATATGAAGAAATCATAATTGCGTAAAACAAACGAACCGCTTCGAGTGTTCATAAGAGAATACATGCACACAACAACACAAAGCATGTAAANTAGTATACATGCACACAACAAAACAAAGCATGTAAATGTAATCAAAAACAATGTGAGTCTACTTTGTCACGGAGAAAAATACAACCGCGGTAGCTCAGTGGTAGAGCAATTGCCCGAAAAGCGAGAGGATGTGGGTTCGATTCCCATTCGCACCGTTGGTTTTTTTTTCGTGACAAAGTAATATGATTTCATTTGGAACTTTACGTTCAATTTTAATGAGGGTTTAGTGATCTTATATAGATTCTCCCTCACACTGTTAGTTCCTATAAGGAATATCAGTGTAAAACTAAAATTGTAGAAGAAATTCTACCATTAATGATATGACTAAGTAAGAAAATTCTCCCTTAAAATACTTTTGTTAAAATTATTGATTGCATTTATTTTTAGTATTATTTCTGAAAGAACTTTTTTTTAAGCTAACAATGGTTTCATGACTGGTTATTTTCTTATTTTTCTTACATTTATTTTAATATAGAATATTGGTTTTTGGCCGATCTGATTGATTTTTCATTCTTATTTTAGTTTTGAATTTTGTAGAAGTAATTATTTATTTTATTTTTAAGTGGGATTTTTTACTTAATCATCTCTTAAAANTAAGAATTCTTTTCAAAAGAAAGTTACACTAAACACATATTTCTGTTTTCACTTTTTTGTTACAGCATCACAATTGTTATTGAGAAAACATTAATTTTGTAAAGAGGAAGTCACATAAAATGTAGGTAAACAGAAGCACGTGTGTTTCTTAAATGGGTTTATCTTATGGAAAAAATATATTAAGTGACAGAATGAAACTATCTATAACAGAGGTCGACATGACGTACATCTATTGCTGGCAACTGTTTAAATACTCGCATAAAACATGTTTCCGGAACGCCTAACAAGACTTAATATTCTTTAGTTAAAGTGGAGTTTCAAGTCGTTGAAAGGCGGAATCATTACAGACATTGTAATATTAGTTTTGACTTATGATCGTCAATAAGTTCTATGAATTATGAATTACCTCTAATACTAATATGCATTCAGTATTGGTATTTTCTTTAATAGGTGTTCGGACAGCGGAAATGGAACTTATTGTTATAATTTTATTTATATTTTGTATAGAAAATAACTTATGTAAGTGCTCTTATTTAGTTGCTCTTTTGAAAGGGGCAACTAAAGCAAAATGAGTTTTTAGGGACTTTATGATTCCTATAATATATTAAAACTAGCGCTACTACGGAACGTAGTTCTACTGCATCAATTCATTAGGATTTCTTTTGAAAAAAAACCCCTCAAAAATGCCTTACAGTTTGTACGACCGTCTTTCAGCTGTAAAGTTTGAGTTTCGAGACGCATAAAATGAACTATAAAAAAATGTAATTTTAGAACATAACTCTGTAAAAGATAATAAGAGACTCCTGCAGCGAACCAAAGGTAGCTCATGGTGTAGCAGTTATATTAAGACATCAGACAAGTCTACAGATTGAAATTGTAAGCGCTATCGGTTAATTTTTTTATAACAAATTACTGAAGGGTTTTTTAGGTTGCTCAGTATTATGCAGGAGTGAANAAACAAATTACTGAAGGGTCTTTTAGGTTGCTCAGTATTATGCAGGAGTGAACTATTTTGGGAAACTAACATAAGAAAAGCCGATGGGAAGAACTTATAGACATAAAACAAGAAACTATATTAGGATAATTTAATCAATCACTCAAACATAGCAAGGACATTTGTGTCCCTGTTTAAGTCGTTGTCACTTCTTTAAAAAATGTATAATATATGAAAGAAACCCTCTTAATTTATTTAAATACAATGAAGTTTGACATTGAATTTTTGAACGAGGCACAACCTCGTTTTGATGTTGCTTAAATAAAATACTCTCATTAAAACACATATAACTCATCACTGACTCTATTCAGAATAAAATTGAGAACTAACACCCCTGATGTAGGAAAGCAACTGATAAACAAATAGGAAGCAAACATTCCTTATATCATTGCTACACGTTATTGCGTATTTCAGAATTTTTCGGTTAGGTTCGATATGGTTACTAACATTAATAACTTAAAGTTAATTATTACGTTAATAATTATCAGGCCACCCTATTTTACATAGCAAATTTTTAAATTTCTGTTTTTAACGTTCTGGTCAGTGGTGGATTTCCCGGGACGGAAACCGCATTGGTAATTTCTGATTTCTGATTGGTAATTCTGATGTTGAGACGTGGTTTCAGGCGCTCACATAGAATGAACGNGGTAATTTCTGATGATGGTGCTGAGATGTGGTTTCAGGCGCTCACATAGAATGAACGACATGATCTTGCATGCCGAGTTAATTACATTGATTCCACGATAATTCTTGCAGTACTATCGCCTTTTTTGTATATGGGTGTTATGAATATCAGGCTCTACTCGCTTTAAGTCATAATGGACCATATCTGTTGGAAAAGCTCCTGAACCCCATCAGATCCAGAACTTTTGTTGTTCTTCAACTTACTTCGATATGGCCGCTTTTATATCTGCGATTGAAGGTAGTGGCAGTTCCTCGGAATACTTCTCAGAAATTCGAATATGTTTTTAAACATTTGTTTTGTTTCATATGTTTTATTTTGTTTTTTGTTATTATTTATTTTCCAAAGTTAGTGTTTATTTTTTGTGTGACTGCCTTCTGCTTTATTTTGTCTACAATCGCGTTTTTTCTTGTAGGGAATTTTAAAACTATATATATTTTTTTTAAGTTTAATTATGGTGTTATAGTTTTATTTTAACGTAGGATATCTCAATAATGACCTAAAGATGTCTAGAATATTTTAGAAACAAAAAACATTGTAAATTTAAGTTGGGAATACCTTTAAATAAATTTAGAAACAAATTATGTCGTATTCTATAAGAAACCGATATTGATTTTTATTTTAAAAATATATAAAGAGCAAAATACTATTACTGGTTTGTTTGAATTAATTCTCCTATAGGATAGGATAGGATATTTTATATATATATAAAATATATATACTTAAAAAAATCTTGTAAGNTTAGAAACAAAAAACATTGTAAATTTAAGTTGGGAATACCTTTAAATAAATTTAGAAACAAATTATGTCGTATTCTATAAGAAACCGATATTGATTTTTATTTTAAAAATATATAAAGAGCAAAATACTATTACTGGTTTGTTTGAATTAATTCTCCTATAGGATAGGATAGGATAT
>JXPG01015156.1:5532-18264 GCA_001015175.1 Megaselia abdita
AAAAAAAAAAAAAAAAAAAGATATTCCAAAATTAAAATGTAAAAATTGTTTAAAACTGTAAAAAATGTCAATGATAAAAATAAAATAATATTTTTAAAACTTGTCCTTAAATTTTTTTATTTTATTTTTTAAATTGAATGACCATTTGCAAATTAAATTTGATTTTCACGCTGTGTTGTTCTTAGTAACGTTTAGGTATAGTTTTGATAAAGCACAGCGTGGAATGCTTGTTACTAAGCTACTTCTAACGTTATAGACATATTGTTTGGTATTCTTTTATAGATACATTATTTTTACGGTCATTTTATAAGTCTTTTTTTTTTAACTTCTTATTTCTTTTGTTTAATTTTTTGCGTAATAAAAATGCTAGTAATAAATTAAAATTATCATGATTTGAAAGTATTATAAATATATAAAAAAAGTGTTCACAAAGAAATAATACAACATTTTAATCTTTTATTAGTCGGTGTTATTTCGAGTCATAAAAATCTAAAAATAAATTAGATTTTATAATAAAATTAGCTTTAAAGCACTCTTGTAACTAGATGTGTCGACAAATGATGGGGGTGAGACTTTATAACAGAACTCGTTTGATTATTTATAAGTAGCTTTGCGTAGGTGACTGAATTATGAACTGTTTATTGACGTACAGTTTATTGACTTTTAATACTTTTTCATTTATAAAATATTAAGAATTTAAATTATATCAATTACATCCCGCTCCCATATGATACATCAATAAAATTGAATGTAATCACAGAACAAAAACTTTCCAGAATTATCATTCTATATCAGCAAAAAAAAGCCATTTCCAGCTAAATAGTCAGCAAACGTGATTAGAATTTTTAATTACCTATGGACTTTGTTTAATACGTTTTTGATTTATGCATTCGTCTACTAATCGCGTGTCATATTCCCACATACAATTACAATAACTACTAACATAGTAACTAACTAAACCAAGTAATTACTTGTGGGATTTACATTTTATATACAGTATTATAGAAATCGGATACTTTGCTGACTCGTTTGGCTGACTGACTGACTGGGTTGGTGGGTCTTTTACTTTGGATAACCACACGCTACACATCATTATATTGATTTTTGACCATTTCAAATAAAATATTAATGGGAAAGCAGACCACCGCACCGACCGTTATTGAGCTATACCAACTAACAATAACAAGAACTATAAATTAGTACATGTGTTCCCTCGTTCTATTGAGCCAATACAATTAACTATCTAAGTGAACCATCTATATTGATAGTATATATCAAGTGGAGACCATCCATCTAAATTGATGATGGTATGTCCTTTTATTGACTTACCTCTGTGTGGCCTCGATATTGGAACAAAGCACGTACTGAACTCACACTCGAAGAATATTTTATTCATTTTTTATGACCACTTTAATAGTATACGTGAAATATGGGAAAATTTATCATCCACACTATAAATGGATATTTACGACTTTAAACCATGAACAGTTTTAACTGGAAATATGCCATTGATCTCAAGTAGCTCTTCGTTTTTATCAGTTCTTTTACATAGGCTCTTTAGTTTTATCCACCACATTTAATCCAAGAAGGGTGTTTAAATTTTCACTAAACTAGCGGAAATGATCACTGAGGTCTAATATAAGATAGGATACTTTTCCCTAAGTTAAGTAAATGCTTACGTTACGTTTATGACGATTACGTAAAGAAGTTCAGTTTTTTATTGTTTATAAAGTATTTTTGGAAAGGGTTTTAGACAATACGGGTATTGTGGATCTATGAACATTGAGAGTAAGGAAATGTTCTCTGAATTGATCCAAAGCTATCAACATATGGTAGTTATTAAAAAGAGATTAAAGACATATTTATTTTCTATCTGTGAAAAACTTATAAAAACTAACACCAATTTAAAAAAAAATTAAGATTTATTTAAAAAACAAAAAATAAGAAATTATCAAGAATCAAGTAAAAAACAAATGAGAATACTATTTCATATAATAATTAAATTAATTAATATTGGAATAATTTGTTAATAAACTAAGCTGAACAAAAATAAAACACAAACCCAAAAAAACAAAATAATAATAGAAAGTATCGAAATAACAAAATAAAGAAATTAAAATAATAAATAAATAAATAAATAAAGAGAAGAAACTTTAAAAAAGTAAACCTCAAATTTTAAAAAAGTAACAAAACCCAAAACGATTAAAAACAAAATTTAACTTAAATAAAAAAAATGTATTAAATAAGAAAATATTATTACATTTTAACGAAAAACTTAAATACATATTTATCTTGTATAATATATATTTTGGCCTTAAATCTCAATTATTTTAGAATATCTTTTTTTTGCTTTTCTTACTATTTTCATCATTTTTGTTCTTAAATCATATGGAAACTTTTTTAATCATTTATTTAGTGTTTTTTTTTTTTTATTCTAAATTAAATGTAATTATTTTTTTATTAATTTATTTTTGTTATATTATTTGTTCAATTTGTTGTTTTTTTAATTTAAAATATTTTTAATTTTTTCTTTGTCCCTGAGGTTTTTCACTTTTCATTCTTTTATAATAATTATTATTTTTTGTGCTTCTAATTCTTTAATACTTTATTGTTTTTCGTATTCAAAGTATTTTTATATTTTTTTTGTTTATTAACTTAAGATTTATTTATTTACTTAAAACTTTTTCTAATTGAAGTTTATTTTTTTATTATGTTTGATTTCTTCCAAATGTTTAATATTATAATAACTTTTTAAATTAAATTTAAAGTATTTTCTTACCTGAACTTTTTTTNTTTTAATACTTTATTGTTTCTTGTATTCAAAGTATTTTTTTTAAATTTTAAATACTTAAGATTTTTTTATTTACTTAAAACTTTTTCTAATTGNGGTTTTTCACTTTTCATTCTTTTATAATAATTATTATTTTTTGTGCTTCTAATTCTTTAATACTTTATTGTTTTTCGTATTCAAAGTATTTTTATATTTTTTTTGTTTATTAACTTAAGATTTATTTATTTACTTAAAACTTTTTCTAATTGAAGTTTATTTTTTTATTATGTTTGATTTCTTCCAAATGTTTAATATTATAATAACTTTTTAAATTAAATTTAAAGTATTTTCTTACCTGAACTTTTTTTTTTATTTCAAATATTTGTTGTTTTTTGAAATTTGTTGTTTTTTGAAGTTTATTATTTTGTATACATTTTTCTTTATATTTATGTTAAAAGTTAATTTTAATTTTTTTTTTATTTTATATATTTATTTTGTGTGTTCCTTATATTCTTAAAGTGTTTTATTTTGTTTGATTATGTATTTTCTTAAAAAAAATTAATATGTCTTCTTTTAAAATCAAACATTTTAAATAAAAATTATAGTTTTTAAGTTCTTAATAGATTTTTAGTGATTATTTGTTTTAAAATGTATAAATTTTATTGACTATTTAAAAAAATAATATTCTTTTTTATTTTTTCTAAATATTGCTCGTTGACATTTTTTTAAATCACAAAAGTTTTTACATACTCAACGATACCCATTGTTTAGTTATGTTGAGTACAACGCCTTTTCTATATTTTTGGAATCTATTCCCATTCTAAAAATCGATTCGTAAGTCACTTCCAAACCCCTTTCAAATTTAAATTTCCATCAATATCCATATTGCCTAAACTCTCAATCAATAATACTTTCAAAAACTTAAAAACAGTAAAAAAAAAAAAACGGAACTACGTTTCATAATTTCGTACGTTTCATAAACCTTAACGTAACGTTATGAAAAGTGGAGAAAGTATTCCAGACTTCAGGGAACCTATCCTGGAGGTTTGAAATAAAACGCTTTAAGGAAAAAGTTTAATATTTGATATTTTTTTGATGAAAAATTTTGAAAGTAAGAATTAATTCTTGTCAAAATTTCTTAAATTAGACATACAAAAACGACGTATTGACATGTTTTTTGTTAAAAGTTATTTAATTGTAAATATAAAAAAATATCATAAATATTTTAAAATTAAATTAGCATAATTTACAAAATAAATAATTAGAAGTGAAAATTTTGGAATGTTTTAAAAAAAGTATGAAAAATTAAAAACAAAATTATAAGAAAATACTTATTCATATTCAATGTTAAATTTGTTTTAGTTTGCGTCGAGAAATCTCTGTAAAATAAAAAATGTATGAATGCAGAGTAGAATAATTTACTCTAAGAACAACATTTAAATACTGCACAAATAACATATCTGACACACTCAATACAATTTATATTTAAATGTATTTAGGGTACATATTTTTTTTCGGGGTATGTAATAGATCAACTTAAATTTAAACCTTTATCCCTATCAACATTTTTTTAAATATATTAAAAAAAGGAAATAATGTTATTTAATTTGAAACGTTAAAAATTATTATATTCAAAGTTATAATATTGAATCCGAAAAATGTTCAAAAATAAATATAGATTTTGAAAATTTTTAAATAAAATAGTTAGTCTTTTGTATACTCTAATTATGAACATTAAAAATATAATAGTAATAGTTTTAGAAAAAAAACCAAGCCATAGATTTTTTTAAACTTTTTTTTTTATGTTTTATTTTAATATATGAAATCAAAAACATTCTCACAATTCAGAATCAAAATCTTTTATAATATATTTATATACTTTGAACTTAGTATTTAAAATGTTGTAAGGCATTTAAAAACGTTTTCTTTGAAAATTATAGAAGGTTTAAAATATATATTTTCTTTAAAAAAAGAGTAATATTGCCATATAATAAGAAATCATTTTTATAATACTTTTTTTTTTAACGAAAATTAGTTTAAGCTTTTTGTCTTGATACATATTTTTAATCTGAAACACAGTAATTAATCTTTCTTGTTAGTTTAAAAAAAATAACTACAAAAAATGAACGATTTCATTGGAACATTTTTACGAATTCACTAGAATTTTTCCTTGAAAAATAAACCTCAAAAATGGTTTAAAATAGTTAAATGTAAATACATTATAAATATTATATCGGATCCACAGAAGAAAAAAAATTGAAATAGAATTTAAATTTCTAACATAAAATATATTTTTTATAAATAAAAAAAAAAATATTTTCATAAAAGTAAATGAGTTTGCTCTGCACTCATTCTGTGCTAAATCGCACGTTTTTGCTAAATTTTACCAACAAACTAAATTTGCTGAAAGTAATGTCTTTTTTGACCAGATTCTTACAAAAAGTCAATTAATTGAGTAAATTATTCTGAAGGATGTTGAGATTAGCAATATGAAGTTGATGCAGGATATAATTTCAATATTCTTTCCTACTATTCTAAAAACAAAAAATAAACACAATACCAAATGAAAAGAAGATAAGCACACAATCTTAAAAAAATAGTCTATATTAAATTACTAATAATAATAATAAAAATAATTAAGCAAAACCAAAAATATGGAGGTGAACTTAAAAGACAACACAATGAGCTTCATTTTTTTTTTTAAATAAATAATGAGAGTGCGAAATAATCTAAATATTAAATAAAAAAACATATATTAAAAAAATAATCAAAAACAAAATATAAAAACCTATTATAAAGAAAAGTATAATATTTTTATTATATAAATTATTATTTTATTATAATTTTATCATTAAATAAATAATTTTTCAAAATTTAATAATAATTTCAAGATCAAAACAATAAATAAGAAGTCTTTTAAATAATAAAAGTTAATCTGAATTCGTTAAATAAAACAAATAATGTATAAAACTATAAAATATACAACTATTAAAAAAAATAATATGCTTCAAAAAATACACTTTTCATAAAAATATAAAATACAAAAATCAAAACCAAACTTTAAAAGAAATTAACAAAATAAACATAGCAATCAAATTATATTCACAAAATCAAATTAAAGTTAAAAATAAAAAACAAATTAAAACAATTATATTTAAAATTTATTTTTTATAATTTATTATTAAAAATAAAACGATATCCCATACAAAACAGAAAGAAGTTGAACCAACGATTTCCAATAAAAATCTATATATAATAATAATAACAACAATAAAAATAACTACAAAATGATGCAGCGTAAGACATTATTTAATTTTTTTAGGATTTGTAATAAACTTTAAAATAAAATTAACTATGACTATTTAACCTATTTTATCATTACTTAATGTTTCTTTTGTAATTTTATATTTAAAGTTTTTGGTATTTTTTATTTTTCAAATTTCTATATAAATATTTTTTTTTTAATGTTCTTTTAATTTTTAGTTTATTTTGTTTAATTAATTATTTTTGTTTGTTGGAATTTGTCTTATTTTTTGTGTTTTTTGTATTTTTCAGCTTTAACATACTATAATTATTAATACATTATCTTAGAATTGAAGTCTTGAATTTTAATTCTAATAAGTTCTGTTTTATTTTTTGAACATTTTAATTCGTTTTAAGATTTTATATTAGTTTCTTATAATGTATATTTTTTTATACAATATTTATTTAGTTTGCTATTTATGTAAATAATTTTTGAAAACAAAAAAAAATTAAAATTCAAAATATTTGTTTTTGGTTATTCTAATGTTTCACAAAATTTTTATTTATCAAAAGTGGTATTGCATTTTTTGGAATCACTGCGAAAAATAAATACGGATAAACAAAATTTATATATATATAGTAATTTAGTTTTGAAATAAATAATATTCAGAAAAAAAATAGTGTTTAAATTAAAATTCTGTATAAAAAATAGAATTTTGAAAATAACGTTTTAAAAAATGCTTTAGATAAGGATTTTATAACAAGTTCTTAAATTTTGATTTGATTTTGAAATGAATGTTGAAATTAATATTATTCAGAAAGAAAATAGTGTTTTAATTAAAAATCTGTAAAAAATTAAAATTTTGAAAATAACATTTTAAAAAATGCTTCAGATAAGGATTTTTTAACAAGTTTTTAAATTTTGATTTAAATATATTTTATTTATTTAATATATTTAAAACAAAATTAATGCTGGAATTAATATTTTGGCTGTATAATGGATGTAACAATATTTTCAGATTAATCGAAAGAGTGAAATTGTTCTTAACATATATAAAACTTCTTTTTTTTTTTACTACATCTGCATCTTTTTACTACATCTGCATATTTACATGTTTTTATTTCGTTTTTATCTTGAATTAGTATATGTTTCTTTGAAAGATTAAAAAGTGCATAAAATCCTAGCATAAAATGTAGATTATTTTAGAATTTTCTAATTTAAGTGCAATATAATTTAAGAAAATTTGTAATGACAAAATTATATTTTTAGATATCTTAGTTTGCTTTTTTTGCGTTCTTCTTAATTTAAACACTAAATTTGTAGGTATTATTTTGACGAAAAATGAGGGCTTAAAATAGATTAAAAATGCTTATTTTATCCTGTGAATTTCTTGTACGAACCCTGAACTTAAACTAAATATTTAGTATAAAAATCTATATAAAGTTATTTAATTTTCTTTAGAAATTATTCCACAAAATTGAATCACTCAACTAACAAATAAAAAAAAAAAACAAATACTTACTAAAAAAAAAATATTCTTTTTAGTGGAAATGTTAATAAAAAAACATAAGAAATTTTTAAAGAGCTTCAAATTCATTATTTCTTCTTTTTTTTATCGAAAGAAAATAAATAAATGCTGAAGTATTTTCTGAAAAAAAAATTAAATTCATTATTATTTCAAACTAATATTTTTTTTTAATTTAATTAAGAAATCTTAAAATATTTGCGCAATAATTCCCTCTAAAGTTTAAAAAAAATATAAAAGTAATTGAAATTTAAAATTAAATCCTTTAGAATTTTCTGAGGGGTAAACATGTGTACAAGATTTTGGAACAGAATTTTATAGATTTTGTACTTTTGGATCTTGCAAGGATTTGATATGATTTTCTACAGGGAAAAGAACTCTAAATATAAGCCACTTAAATCCTTAATAATTGAGAACTTAACAAAAACCAGTCAATTTTCTATCCTATTCTATTAAATTACAAAAAAAAACCTTTAAATCGATTACCATAATTATCTACAAAGAAACGTAATCACAAAACAAATAATTCCTCGATTATAATAATTGAATTCATCATTTTATTCTATACAAACATTCTCCATTGCATGTTGTACACTTGAAGCTCTAAAAGACATATATCACACAATTGCAATTACGAACAAGGCTTTCATTTCGCTTCAATAGAATGAATATATACTTTCACTTTGCAATACATTGCATTGAGTGTCCTTGTGCTCTTTAAACCTTCACTAAGCAGATAAAAAAGTTTATTGTCAGAGGAAAATATGAATTGTTTGGTTGTTGGTATTAAAAGCCGATGGCATTACCTGTATGGGTAGAAAGGAAAAGAAAAAGTTTCCTTTCCTTTGGTGGTGGAAGGATATAAACATTGAACGAGGAAAAGGATATTGTTTTTGTTATAAAATTCAAAAGTACAAGGATTTCGTAGTTCACGGAAGGTCGGTTGTCGAATTGATTTTTGGTTTCTCGAAAATTTATATTGTAAAATTTAATGAATTTTAAAATATAAACAAATCGGTGAAGATCACATAAACAAATTCCTATGATTGATACGATTGGCATCTGATTTTCTATATTTAAAATGTTTGTTTACTCCACCTGTGCGTGCGTGTGTTCTGAGTCCCACGAGTTCGCATACTTTTACACAAGTGTAGTGAAGAGAGAAGTTATCAATAATTTATATTTGTGGTTGACAAATATATTTCATTGGCTTCGAAGCAGAGAACACAAGGACGGATAAGTACATGTTAGTCTAGGTCGGTTCAAGGGACATTTTTAGTGAACTGTCAAGTTGATTGATGAATCGGTCATATTATTCGTGGATTACATCGGTAATTGTGATGGATTCTATTGAATTATGACTTTTAGTTGAAATTGATGTTTTTATTTGGGGAAAGATTAATGGGGTTTCTTGGTTTTTTTCTTTTGAATTTAGATTTTGTTTTATTTAAAGAACTGTCGTAGAAAATTGTTATTATAAGGACTTTTAGGTTTTGTTAGGATTTGGGATGATTGTGTAAAGATTTTGACCGAAGAAATACAAGACTTTGGCCATAGACAAATAAAAATAGATAGGAAAACTTTCGTAGTTTGATGTTTTCCACTGAAACGAAACACTCTACCAGAACAAGAAAAAGAACTTTCTCAATGAAATTATTACTAACAGGGTACATCAGCTAAATTGGAAAATCAGTTTACATATCTATATGGTTTGTCTATGCCTTGGATTAAAAACAATGAGTTCTATATCTATTAATTTGTTAAATCTATCTCAATTTGTATTGAAATTATAATTGAAAGAATATTAAGACTATTCAAGACATTTGTCACAAACTAGTCCCAATGACATCCATAAACAATTTTCCGACTATTTCAAAAACCAAACCAATCATACTAGAAGTATTTTTAAGTTTTTTGTGAAAATTATAAATGCTCTGAGAACATGTTGTCCTATTTTTGTTAAATTCTTAAGAAGATCTTTAAAAAAAATCCAAATCCCTTTTATATTTGTCCAAAATAAAACTAATTAGAAACAGTATTGCTATTTATTTCAAGAGTGTTGGGAATACAAATAAAATAATTAATGTTAAAAAAAAAAAACTATTTTACACATTTTGTATAAAATGTATCTTTAAAATCATAAGAACTCTGTTAAAAGTGTTATATTAGTTATATGAAAGGAGTTCTATTAGATATTTCAGTATTCAAGANCTAGAAACAGTATTTATTATTTCAAGAGTGTTGGGAATACAAATAAAATAATTAATGTTAAAAAAAAACTATTTTACACATTTTCTATAAAATGTATCTTTAAAATCATAAGAACTCTGTTAAAAGTGTTATATTAGTTATATGAAAGGAGTTCTATTAGATATTTCAGTATTCAAGAAGAGTATTTAAATTAAAAATTAAACAAATATTCACACATTATGATTTTCTGAGATTTGAAGTATTTTTAAATGAGAATTTAATTCATCTCATTAGATCCGTTGTTAGATTTTTCTCAGTGGAAGAAGAGAGAGAACTTTCTTACTTAATCATCTCATTAGATCCGTTGTTAGATTTTTCTCAGTGGAAGACCAATCGCCGGAAAGATCAGTGTAACACTAAAATTGTAGAAACAATTCTACTCTCAATGAGATGATTAAATAAGACAATTCTCTTTTTAATAAGACCAACTTTGAAAATTTAAAGTCCTAAGTCTTACTATAAATTTTAAATATTATTTAGAACTCTATATTTAAAAAAAATTTGAAAGAGTTGATGAGTTACTAATTGGCGTCTTGTTTGAGTGAGTGAGTAAGTGGAAGAGTTAATAATGATATTTTTTGTTTGAATTGATGAGGGATTGAAAGGATAGATGAGTGACTGCAACAATGAGTGAGTTAGTCTTAAATGAGTGAATGACTAAGTGGATAGAGCTTGAATTAGTGAGTAAGGTACTAAGTAAGTGGAAGAGTCTTTGAGTAAGACAGTTCGTGAATGGGTTAGTAAAGCTGTGAGTGCATGAGTTAATGTGTTCTGGATTTAATTAGGTATTGGATGGATGAGTGCCTGAGTCAATGACTGAAAGAATGTATGAGGGAGTTAGTGTGTTGATGAGTGCTTGATTGGTTGAATGTTTTTCAAGCCTAGTTAAAATTATTGTATTGAACTTTACAAGCCTTTGTATTGTAAAGTATTTTGTATTTTTCCGTCGAATTATTTATACATTTATAAATTTCTTGAGAAATGTTAGTTTATATATAAAGTACTTGTTTTCTAGTTTTAATACTTTTTCTGAAATTTACAAATTTTGTACAAATCTACGTGAAACTAAGCCTTTATAATATCTTAAACATTCTTTATTGACATTCCAGGGAATATAATGAAATTCAATAAAATGTTATCTTGTACAAATTAAAAAAAACTTCAAAAATCATTACAAGATCTTCAAAGTCTTAAAAAAATATAT
The DNA here is from genome assembly GCA_001015175.1 of Megaselia abdita. Classification (NCBI taxonomy): domain Eukaryota; kingdom Metazoa; phylum Arthropoda; class Insecta; order Diptera; family Phoridae; genus Megaselia; species Megaselia abdita. The sequence continues at coordinate 16,526 of JXPG01015156.1, forward strand.
AAAATTAATCTTTCCTTTTAAAACCTAACCAAATCTTTGAAGTTCTTAACAATTTTAAGATTATTAGAAAAATATTCCCAAATCTTAACAAATATTTAAAAATTCATCTTTATTAAATAATAAATTCCTTTAAAAATCCTAATCAAATCTCCAAAAACCTAAGATATCTTAAACATTCTAAACAATTAGAAAAATCTCTTGCAAAATGTTGTACATTTTTAAAAGTCTTCCCAAATCATAGCAAAATCCAAAACGCATCTTTATAAAATAATTCCTTTTAAAATCTCCAAAAACCGAAAACATTTTTTACAACAAAATTCAAATTATTATTAAAATCTTATAAAAGTTTTTATAAAATCTCCTAACTCATGACAAAATCTTAACAAAATATTTTTAAAAAATCATCTTTATGTTTTCCTTTATTTTTAAAATCCTAACAAAATCTCCAAAAACCCAAGCAAATTTCTATATAGTATTTAAATAATTAGAAAAATGTTTAAACATTTTAACAAAATCTTGTCCAACATTTTAAAAAATATTCCCGAATCATAACAAATCCTTAAAAAAAATATTAAAAAATGAATCTTTATTAAACCCGTACAAAATCTCAAGAAATCTATAAAACCTTCAAAATTCTAAACAATCTTAACATTATTCGAAAAATATATTAAAAAATCTTGTAAAAGGTTTCAAAAATGTTCCCAAATCATGACAAAATCTTAATAAAATATTTAAAAATTAAATTTTTGTTTCTTTTATTTTAAAGTCTTCAAAGAATTCCAAACAAATGATTAATTATGTTTCAAAATATTGTACGTTAAAAAAAAAAAATTTCCCAAAATCTTTAAAAATTTGTCTTTATAAAATAATTAGATCCTTCCAAAACCCTAACAAAATTTCTAAAATATTTTTTAAAACTCTAAACAATCTTAAAACTATTGTAAAAACTGTTACAAAATTGTTCACCCAATTTTGCAGAGTATTCTAATCCAAAAGCAGTAATTCAATAAATGCAATTCCAAAGATTAATATTTCTTGATAAGATTATTAAAATTTTCAGTAAAGTCTGTGTTGTTTCTAATCTGAGTCATAAAAATAAACATCATTTTCCGCTGTTTCACTATATAAAATTATTACTGAATCACAATTCCTCTGTAATCAAAAAATAATATGTTTTGTGCCCAATTACCTAAAGAAAGTGAGCGCAACTATTTATTCCAGTCGCTTGAGCAATGAAAAGTGGGTGTCTCTTGATGATTCCAACAGCTGTTGCCTGATAAAAAAACAAATGTTTTTGAATTTGAAAAGTCTTATCTTAAATACAAAAAAAAAAAACAAAAAACTTGAGCTAAAAGATATTTTTATTGCAGATATGAATTAGTCATTGTGGGAGAGCCAACCGAACAACACACACAGACGACCGCCAGACTTCAACAGCAGACGCCAACTTAAAACTTAACAAGTTCTTTGCCGCACAACTCTTCAACAACCACAACAACATTTCTACATCAAGACAAGACAAGNGATATTTTTATTGCAGATATGAATTAGTCATTGTGGGAGAGCCAACCGAACAACACACACAGACGACCGCCAGACTTCAACAGCAGACGCCAACTTAAAACTTAACAAGTTCTTTGCCGCACAACTCTTCAACAACCACAACAACATTTCTACATCAAGACAAGACAAGAAGGAAGACAAGACGCCATGAATTCAACTACAAAACATTTACTGCA
>JXPG01015187.1:0-10189 GCA_001015175.1 Megaselia abdita
GAAAAAGTATCTATTACTATTTTTTGGTTTTTTAAACTCAGAAGGAGCTTTTAAAAATGTTCATGAAAAGTATCTGATGTTTGGTTTTCTTTACTCAATAGCTACTTAAGAATTTATCTTCATCAAAAAACATTCAATTTTCAATAGTTGAAAAATTTATTAAGAAAAAACTAAACTAAACGAACACTCAGAACGAGTATCTGACCGGGTCAAAACTTGCTGATAGAATTTGAATTGTCATTTTCCTCAGAAAAAATAAAATCTATATTTTGTTATCTTAACATTTGCAGATACTTTTCATGAACATTTTTAAAAAGTTGATGAAAAATAGTCAATATTTTTCAATCAGAACAAAAAAATTGAGATTTAAATTTACTTTTTTCAAAAATATCTGATGTTTGGTTTTGTAGACTCAGAAGGAGTATCTGAAAATGTTAGGATAACAAAATATACATTTAATTTTTTGTTTGAGGAAAATTACAATTCAGATTCTATCTAGCAGTTTTGCACTGGTCAGATACTCGTTCTGAGTGGTCGTTTTCGAATGGTTTGGGAAGATAAATTCTAAAAATTTTGAAAAGTTGATGAAAAATAGTTAGAACAAAAACATTGAAATTTGAATTTACTTTTTTCATCAACTTTTCTCTAAATTTTCGAAAAAGTATCTATTACTATTTTTTGGTTTTNCTATTACTATTGTTTGGTTTTGTAGACTGAGAAGGAGTATCTGAAAATGTTATGATAACAAAATATAGATTTTATTTTTTCTGAGGAAAATGACAATTCAAATTCTATCTGCAAGTTTTGAACCGGTCTCGTTTTGAGTGTTCGTAGTTTAGTTTTTTCTTAGTAAATTTTTCAACTATTCAAAATTGAATTATTTTTTATGTAGAAACATTTTTAAAAAGCTATCGAGTAAAGAAAAGGAAACATCAGATACTTTTTATGTACATTTTTGAAAAGTTTATGAAAAATAGTCCATATTTTTTCGACAGAACAAAAATTTTGAGATTTAAATTTACTTTTTTCATCGACTTTTCTCTAAATTTTCGTAAAAGTATCTGATGTTTGGTTTTGTAGACTCAGAAGGATTATCTGGATTTTTGAGGAAAATTACAATTCAGATTTTATCTGGCAGTTTTGCACTGGTCAGATACTCGTTCTGAGTGGTCGTTTAGTTTAGTTTTTTCTTAGTAAATTTTTCAACTATTGAAAATTGAATGTTTTTTGATGAAGATAAATTCTTAAGTAGCTATCGAGTAAAAAAAACCAAACATCAGATACTTTTCATGAACATTTTTAAAAAGTTCAATATTTTTTCGTCAGAACAAAAATTTTTAGATTTAAATTTACTTTTTTCATCGACTTTTCTCTAAATTTTCGAAAAAGTATCTGATGTTTGGTTTTGTAGACTCAGAAGGATTATCTGAAAATGTTAGGATAACAAAATATAGATTTTATTTTTTTTGAAGAAAATTAACCTTTAAATCTATTATCTGGCAGTTTTGCACTGGTTTATTTAGAATGGCAGTTTTTACCAAAAATTATGTTTACATATTTTTCTTGAATCCAAAAATAAACAAAAAATTTAGAAAAAATATATTCAAATTCGAAGACATTATTTATTGAATTTACGTTCTAATAAATATATTTGTTTTACTTATTATAAGAAATCGTTCCGGGCAGAAGCACATTATTAACGTAACCACCAAACGTTAATTAACGTTAGTAACGTTAATTAAGATACATTTCAAAAATAAATAGTAGATTGAAATTTACTTCTTAAAATAGGAAAAATTGCTACTCATAACAAGTGAATTCTTCTATAGTAAATTTTACTACTACAATAATTTCTAGCAAATTTTGCTATTCACTTTTTTCAGTGGTTTATGATTTTTTTTTAAATATTTCAAAGCAGATTTAAAAAAATAAATGTTATACAATTTAGACAAGAATAATAACACAAAAATACGGAGTAATGTTTACTAAAAATCTTCTATTTTACAAATATGAAACCAAAATCAGAAAAAAAATTGTCAACACAAAAGTTCCGATTTTTATCATTCTTAAAATGTGTAAAAAATTCAGCACTTTTTATCAGCATCTAAAAATTAACTGAAAGTGCTGATTTCTTTCGATTTTTGTTTAGTCATTTAAAATAGTTAAGAATAGACAATTTTTTTTTGCTAAATTTTAGCACTATTTTTTCTCAGTGTACTTTATTGTTTCTGTCATTTTTACATTCCACGCGCTCAGTTCTTACTCAGAAGTAAACAATTAACTTTTTGACATCACTTTTACAATTTTATTTCCTTTGTTTGTTTAGATTGTTGGCAAACCATCAAACAACATTTGAAGAATTTCACGCTTGTTTAAAATGAAATATTCCAACCATCAATATTCATCATTAACTTGTAAATTCACAATATTTCTGAATATTTCACACAAAATTATACTTTTTAATGCAAATAAAAATCACTTAAATTTTCAATTGAAACTTTATAATTACCACAAAAATTCTTCGAAACCTTCCAAAAATTAAATTAAAAAAAATAAAATAAACCTCAGCTGCTTTCGAAATAAACACCTGAATTTAACTGAGTTTGGATTGTTCTCACCGAGCACTTTTATCTTATTGTCTTCACCGCCTTGTTGTCTTGTAGGCGCGAAAATGACGATTAACGTCGCACTAGCTATCTATCTATCTATCTATCTATCTGCTCTATGTTGTGAAGAAGAGTAAATATAGAAATAAAATTGTAAAATGTGAAAATTATCTCCATTGCCTTTAATTATTCTGTTGTTCTGCCGTTAACTCGGTCAGGGCATTCATTCGTTCATCGCACTATTGTCTCTCTATATGTCTAGTTGAATGATGCAGTTTATACGCCATGCCATGTGCATTTATAGACACTGTGGTGCTCGTGCTTGTAGAATTAGAAATCGGACACCTTTTCCTGGTCAGTTTTTCGAGTTTACGATTCGAGTTGTGGAATTTCAGTGCCCAGATTTTCTTATTTTTGGCTGTTTTACGTGCAGTGTTTCTTATATAGGACAGACAGCCTGGGAACGTCATCCCATTATATATTTAGAGACAGGTACAATTGTTGTCCTTCGTTGACAAACCACAACAAAAATATAACCCATTTCCCAACAATGATGAAAGCGAAACTATTGTCCGTCTGTTTGTCTTAATGCAGCAAAGTAGAAAACGCAACACAAAAACCCACCCAGACATTGCGGCTTCACCTTCACTCACATAATTTATGTCAAATATTTCTCTTTATCATTACTTACAGGCATTGTGTAGCTTTGACACAATGACTAATACCATAATCATAAATCGTCTTAACGGTTTTCCTGTGTTGAACGTTGAACGTTGAAGTTCTCTCCTGTTAACACCAAACTTAGCTCTCAACAATTGTGTCAATTCGTCAACGAAAAACAATTGTTGAGAAATTGTCACCCACACATGCTTCACTTTGACTTTATATACTTTTTGTTCTGTCGCTTTAAATACGCGCGAATGCGAAATTATAACCCTTTCACTAGAACACTATCCATCTAACGGACCCATGCATACTCCATCTATCCACACCACACAAGAGAGTGAGTGCAGTGGCCTCCATGGCAAATTAATGTTAAATGCATCGTTGCATAAAGCATAAACAAGCATTGCATAGTGGCGCATACTGGAAAATTAATCAGTGTTTTTTTTTTAAATATGTTTCTATGTAAGTTACATAAGAAGAAAAAATTAAGTAGTAAAAGTTACTACAAATTTTGTAGTAGATTTTATTTACTACAAAACTTGTAGTAGATTTTATCGTGTAGTAAATTTTACTATAATTAGTAAAAATTCCTATTTTAGGTAGTAACATTCACTACATAAGTAGTAAATTAGTTGTAAAATTTACTATTACTATTATTTTGTAGTAAAATTTTCTATAAATAAATAAATTTACTATAAAAAGTATTGCAAAAATTAATACAATTTGACTACTAAGTTTTTGTAATGAATTCAGCCTAGTATAATTTTCTATTAACAGTAAAAATTACTACTCTTATTATATAGTAAAATTGACTACTAAGTAGTCAACATATTAGAATTGTTTTTGATTAGTGTTCATTTCTATTAATAGCAAAAATTACTACTTAAGAAATAGCTATAATTCTTATAGAAATAGCTTTAATTGCTACTTAACTTCTAGATTGTAGTACAAATTTCTACTAATTAGTAAAAACTGCTAATCCAGAAATAGCTTAAATTACTATTGTTAGTAAATATGACTGAGTAAAATTTTCGTTTATTGTTCAGTCATGAGTTCAAACCCTGATGGTCATAGTTTTTTTCGTTTTACTACAAAAAGTAGTAAGTTGTTATATACGCACAACTAAGTAAGTTTTACTAATATTTGAAATACCATCATTATATTTTTGTTTTCAAGCCTGAGTTCAAACCCAGACAATGTTTTTTTTTACTACAAAAAGTAATAATTTTTACGATTAGGTAGTTACTATCGTACCTATTTTGCATATATTGTAACTTCATATTTGTATTATATTTTATTTCACTTCCTATGGCTATGCACTTTAAGATGTTGGAACTTTGTAGAAGTTNCAAAGCCTACCACAAACATTAATTTTCCAGTAGAGTTAATCAAATGTAAAATCTTAATTACTTTGTTAAATACTGTTTAGTAAGTAGTAAAAATTACTAAAATTTTACTACTTTAAATGTAAATTGGTTTTTGACTACTGACGTAGTAAATTTTTACTACTTATTTTTTTCTGATATTGGATTTTTCTTAAAATGTCCCATATATGTTTTTAAAATAAGCTATTATCTATGTAGTCCGAAATAAATACTCATTTGCTTGAAAAAGTTCTAAAAATAATTTTTTATTTAATTTTAATTTTAATTTTTTTAAATTTGATTTATTTTTTTATTGTTAATAAACTCAACTAAATATTATTGTAGAATTTTTATAATTTTGATTGTAGAATAATATGAAATTTATTTAATTAAAAATTTTTAAAAATTAGAATTATATTAATTTAGCAATTTAGTTTTCTTGATTTTTTTTTATTGTATTATATAAAAATATACAATAATTTTCTACAATTTTATTTAAGAAATATATATCTCTCGCTTCCATTTTTTTTAGAATTTTTCGATTCTACGTTTGGTTTGGAGTGTCTAAAAAGTGTTTCTTGTAAACAATTATTTTTCGAAAGTCAAGAGGAGGGGGTTCAATGCCCACTGTTCTCTTTTTTTTTTTTTTACTTTTAAATTATCTTCTAATTATTTTGAAGTGTAAATCGTTACAATATCAATTGGTATAGAAGAAACTACAAGTTTTGATATTTTTATACCTGAAATGGAATACACATCAATAAATATGAAGAAAATTTTCAAATACAAAATTTCAAAATTTATCTACACCTACAAATTTAACACTTACACGCTCAGAGGTGTAATGCTGTATCTACACCTAAGACTTGTAAATTTAACAGAGATTCATTTAGTTTGGTTTTTGCAAACAACAGTTTCACTATCGTTATGAATTTGTTTTACAATGATTGGTTTTACAATTTTTATAATTTTGTAAAAGTATTTTTTATTCTATTCTTAATTTTATTGTTACGATCTCTGAAACTCGTAAATAAAGCTGATGGATTTTAATTCTTTTATAATGTTCTTGTTAGTTTAAAAACATTATTAATATTTTTAATTGTGTTTATTGTTTAGCTTTTTTATATATATTCTATATAACAATTTTTTATATCAATTGAATATTTTTTTTATTTTTTTTTATTATTATTTTTTTTTTTGCTTTTTAATTTTGAATTTTTAGTGTTTATTTAAAAATATGTTGGTTGTTTTTTATTATTTCTTTTAAATTACCATTATTATTTTCTGTATTTTTTATTGTTATTTTCTTTTTATTTTTTTTATTGATTGTAAAATATTTTTTTTGATAAAGAAATTTAAATTTTTATTATTATTTATTTGTTTTTCCTTTTAAATTCTTGAATTTTTAGTGTTTTTGTTATATTATTTATTTTAATATTAGTATTATTATTTTATGTATTTTTTATTGTTATTTTCTTTTTACTATTTTCTATTTATTGTACAATTTTAATTGTATTGGGTTTTTGTTTTTTTAATTCTTGAATGTATTTGTTGTTTTGATAAAGGAATTTTAATTATTATAAATTTTTTTAATCTTGAATTTTTAGTGTTTTTTTTAAAATATGTTGGTTGCTTTTTATTATTTATTTTAATATTAGCATTACAATTTTCTGTACTTTTTATTGTTATTTTCTTTTAATTTTTTTTTATTGATTGTAAAATATTTATATATTTTATTTAAGTTTTTTTTTTTATTCTTGAATGTATATGTTGTTTTGATAAACTAATTTTTATTATTATTTATTTGTTTTTCCTTTTAAATTATTGAATTTTTAGTGTTTTTTTTTTTATATTATTTATTTTAATATTAGCATTATTATTTTTTGTATTTTTTATTGTTATTTTCTTTTTAGTTTTTTATTAATTGTAAAATTTTAATTTAATTTTAGTTGTTTTTTTAATTCTTGAATGTATTTATTGTTTTGATGAAGGAATTAAAATGTTTGACTCTCGAGTTTTTTGTTTCGTTTTTTTCTTTTTGTAATTAGTGTAAAATATTTTAATATTTTTATTTATTTCTGTTATCTCCTTTTTTAATAAAAGAATTTTGATATTAACATTATCTTTTTCTATATTTTGTGTATTGTTTTTCTTTTAATAATTATTGCTTAAACTATTAGCTTATTTTGTTTCTATTTTTCGTGTCAATTCTTGAGGGTATTTATTGTTTTGATGAAGGAATTTGAATTCATTTTGAATCACAAAATTTGGGTACGGAACGTTTCTGGAATCTTGGAACTTCTATCACAGAAATCAATTCTATACTTCCCGACTCCTGTCAAAATTTCCCGCCCAACAATACCCATATTGTGAAAAACTAAATTTGACCATGGAAGCGTTTCTGTAATCTATTTCTATCCGGGAAATAAATTCCTTATATATTATGGGAGGTTTTAGAATTAAACCCTAGCTCTATCTTGTAGCAAAGCTTAGTTAGTAGTAGTCAGTTAGAATTGACATAATTCTATTGTTAACTTCTCCTAATCTGCGTTGAAAAAGGTTTACTTCAGACAGACGGACGGACAAAGACATTTCTTTAAGAACATTTTCTAGATACTAACTAAATCACACAACGACCCAAAGATAGTTCAAAGTGTAGCAGCGATGTTAAGCAATGTTTGCTTCTTATGTGTTAGTTTCCCTCTTCCCTCAGTGATTTTGACGAGTGTATTATAGCTACTCTTTTATTTTAGCAACATCGAAATGACGAGGGTGGAGTCTGCAAAAATTCTGACGTGTGTAATGAGGATCGAACTCAGAAATCGTCAGAGTGGAAGTAGAGAGTGCTAGCACCTACACCAACCCACTCATTTTTTTATAGATATTTTCCTTTAATACAATGTATTATTTTATATATTTAAATGACTTCATAAATAAAGTCAGATACATTTTGAAATTATCTTACCACTAAACTTACTATGTTAAGAAAAAAAAAAGAAGCAAAATACGAAGTATTTTCTATTCTAGATTCATTTTAAATGAGAGAAAAAGCCAAAAGTAAAATTATAAGAGACAATTTGTTGACTTTTTTAATAATCAAGATAAATAAAACTATCAATATAAAAGAAACCCATATTTAAGTAAAAACCTAATCCGAATCACCGATAATTCCAAATTTCACCCACTATGCGAAAACGCATAATAACAAAAGCTAAGCAAAATAAAAACTTACATTACAAACTTTCAATTAGCAAACTTAAAAAAAAGAAGAAATTTCACTCCACAGCAGTTAATCACTCTGATTAATAAATAATTTGTTTTCTTCCACTAACTTTCCTAAATCTGATTTGATTCACTTGGTTTTTTCTTGTCGTCAAAACTCACGATAAAATTATTTTATATATTTATAAAGTGCGGGCTATCTATCTACATATGTCAGATTAAACTCCGTAATTTTTTTGTTTTTTTAAGCGACTTTGTTTAAAACGTTACCTTCTCTGGTAAGTGACGCGGTTGTACTGAATTTGGTTTACTGACTGGAAGTGAATACGAATCGAAATACGATTTCAAACGAAGTTTTGTTTTCATTTTTCTTGATTCTTCGTCTTCGCATGCGATATTGAGTTGCGGGCTGGAGTTTGAAAACAGCTATTAGATACATTTGTTAGATACATTTATATATATTTGTTGTTTTTCATATTTTTACTTTGTTTTTCATATTTTCACTTTGTTCGGAAAAATTGTATCTAAAGTGTTTTAATATATTTGTTAGATACATTTCATATTTTTCAGATATATTTTTGTTTTCATTAGGTTCATTTTTTAAAAGTTGTTTAATTTTGACCACTGATAATATAAACAAAGAATAAAAACAGTATCTAAAGTCTTAGAAATTTATTAGATACATTTTCGTTTTTTCAGATACATTTTTTAAAAATTGCTTAATTTTGACGTCTGATAATATAAACAAAGAATAAAATTAGTATCTAAAGTTTTATCTATCTATCTAAAGTTTTATAAACTTATTAGATACATTTGCAATTTTTCAGATACATTTTTTAAAAGTTAATTTTGATGTCTGATAATATAAGAAACATTCACAAAATGTTGCTAAGTGACGTCACGGTTTCCATTCGATACTCGAACAAGTGTTTTTTATCTCCGTTTTGTCTTGTTTATATTTTAACACTTCACCCCCTCGACTTAAGACTACTATCAATGTTTATATACATTTCATGCATTGAGTAGGTCATTTTTATTTTATTTGTTTACATCTTGTTTATGGTTTTTGTTTACTCTTTGTATTTTGGGTATCTAGTGGCTCTTAGTTTGTTTTTTCGAAGCAGGCGCAAAATGTATAGAAATACTTAACTCATACTAACGGAAGTAACGCCGTGCAATTAACTTTAATTGCTCCATCTTTGTTCGCTTTCATATTTGCTTTCAATTACTTCTCAATATGGTTTGTTTTTTGTTCACTATAACAGTTTGCATTTCAGGAAGGTGAGGCACATTGAATGAATACCTTGTCCATTTTTAGGAACAATGACGGCGGTGCGCAATTAAGTATTTGCATGCACACATTTCTTCACTGTTAAGGCCTTTATAACCTCTTTTGATTTTAAAAAGTTTCGGTTGGCTTTATTGTGACGGGAATATTTTTTTCCTTTTTGTTTTTGATTTTGAATAAGATTCTGGTTTTACGTGATTTTCGATGAAATTGCTTGACACATCTTTGAGTTTTACAGATGCTTTTTAACATTTTTTTAATAAAGATTTTTTTTTAGTTGGTTATGATTTTTGACTTAAATGTTGTCTGTATATCTTTCTTTTTGTGTGACTGCTAAGACCAAACAAAATCATAAAAGTTGTGATTATTTTCCTGTGAACTTTCAAATAAAGTGGTAAAAAGTATTGTGTTGAACATTAAAAATACTGGAAAACATTTATATAATTTAATTTTCAATTAGTTATATTCGCTCAGTGCTCGTTTAAAAATAAAAAATAATAAGATAAAATGTTGTTACGTAATATTCAAAGGTTTTTTACTGAATAAAATAATCAAACCTTGAAAGACAGAATAAAATAGGAATGACTAGTTCTAGAGAATTATTTTCTTCAATACTTTCATTTGCTGAATTTCCAAATGTCCTTTAACAACCTTTTCACGAGCAAAAACCTGTCTCAGAGCTATATATGCTTGGTCCTTCGATTTTATTCCGGATTCTATGCTAATCTCAAGGCAACAGAGTTGAAGTATTGCGGTATATCCAAGCTCTTCAAATAATCTTCTTAACCACATAACATCCTTTGTAGCTCCTATCAACTCAGCTTCGGTTGTCGAAGCCATGAAATCGTCACTGTAGCATTCCAATATACCTTTTCCAACATCGCATCGGTTATATACTTGTATGTAAAAAAAATGTAGTGTAAAAATTTTTTTTTTACATTCAAAAAGGGAAATGTTTCNATCCTTTGTAGCTCCTATCAACTCAGCTTCGGTTGTCGAAGCCATGAAATCGTCACTGTAGCATTCCAATATACCTTTTCCAA
>JXPG01015194.1:0-19720 GCA_001015175.1 Megaselia abdita
ATGGTATTCCAAATGCTGCTTGGGTATGTTCAAGGTTTGTAATTTTTTAAAATTGTTTTATTTTAAAACAAAAGTTTTAGAATAAAGTTTTAAATTTTAAAACTATAGTTTTTGACGTCTATTTTAAAATTATAGTTNGTTTTAAATTTTAAAACTTTTTTTTTGAGTGTACTTCTCAGAACTTCTTGGCGATGGCCCAACAGAAACATCAGCGAGTCAAATCTCTGAGGGTGCTGAGGAACTACCACCACCCTCAATCGCAGAGATAAAAAAAAGCGGCTATATCGAAGTTGAAGAACCACTAAAGTTGTGGATCTGATGGGATACCAACTGAGCTCCTAAGAATGCAGGTGAACATTTTTACACTATTTTTTATAACAGGCGGTATGGTCGACTATGACGATGCTAAGCCAGTGGAGCCTGAGTATAATAACACTCATATACAAGAAAGGCGATAAGACGGACTGCAATACTATCTTAGAATCAGTGTTTTTAACTCGACATACAAGATCTTCTCGTTTATTCTATGTGAGCGCCTGAAACCACATCTCAACACCATCATTGGATATTATCAATGCGGTTTCCGTCCCGGAAAATCCACCATTAATCAGATCTTCACGCTATGACAAATATTGGAAAAGTCCAGGTCTTACCAACATCACCATTTGCACTGACCAGTTTAAGTCAGTAAAGGATTTCACGTATCTTTGGTCTTTTTAGCTAACACTTAGAAGATCAAAAGGAGAACCATGCTTGCTAACCGGACTGTTTGGGCTAAGTAGAGTGTTAAGATTGAGGTTCATCCAGAGAAGCACTATACTAAACATCTACATCTTTCATTATGCCTTTTCTGATATAATGGGCTGAATCGTGGACATTATCAGTATTTGAGAGGAAGATATGTATGCAAATAATGAGTACGATACAATCAATGCAAAACGACATAACTTCAAGTGTGTCAATTGCAGTCCACCACATCAACGAACGATACAATCATGAGCTATATGCAGACTCCAGTATATAGAAGATATAATGTGAAAGCAACAACTTCGGTGGCTTGGACATGCATGGCGCATGTGAGATAAAGCAGCACCAAAAAAGATGGCACAAGCTAGATTCGAAGGTTCCCGACGGCAAGGTCGACAACGGTTGCATTAGATTGTTTTGAAGGAGAGCTTACGTCAAAAGGAATACAAACTGTATCGGGGAGACGGCAAACCGAGATAGATGAAGACAACTTTTGTAGAGATGCTGAATCGTATGTATATTAATTAATGATATAGTGTACATATTTTACAATTTTAACAATATTCCTGTCCGAATTTCGTGTCTTAATACAATTAAGTGCGACTACTAAAATAATCTAATGCTTTTTTAATGTCTGCTGCCATACATCAGGAACTGGAAGTAAGACCTAATTGTACAGCTTCGATTTAGTGTCTAGTGTTGGATTTGTTGGTTATTTCTTCTCTGGGTGTTTTATTTTAGTATTTTCTTTATTCCGGCAGTGATATCGTTTTCTACTGAAGCCAGATCAGATCTTGATGTTAGTGGATCCTTGGCTCATCTTCAAAGTAAGTAATATCTGGGAATCGATGTCGACAAGACAAAAATGGACATTAAAAGCTCATCGACACAAAATACAATTTCGTTAAAGATCATTTGAAGAAGAGTGTTATCTTGTGTCAATATAGTAGCACAGGACAAAGACAAATTATGTGTTTAAGTAATGTTTAAATTATGTTTAGTAGTCAAGGTGGATTCAGAATACCAAAATAAAAATGATATATTCAGCGTCACCTAAATATATAGCTTGAAGAATTATATATGCTTCATTTTTGATCACTTGATAACATAAGAGTTAAGGTCAGAGTTCAGGATATATCAAGAAGTTTAAGAGTTTGTGTGAACGCTATATATTAACTCTGCTTGACTGAAATCTTAGAAATAAAGAAATACGAAAGGCAAACTGATGGATCTTTTGCATAAAGACGTCCGCTGTCCTTTGAAGTCAAAGACAGCAAGTAATAACAATTTCTATGTTAAGTTTATAGGCAACTTCACTAGGTACACCTCGACTTATCTATATTATGTCATAAATCCGAAGTATATAATGTGAATACTTAGCAAGTGTGAAATAAAAGTTCTTTGGGGATGCAAAAATCATTAGGTCAGACCGAGTTGACGAGTATACTCAGTATACAGTAAGTGAATAAGGTGAATCAGTACTTACAACGAGTTTCATACAGGATTGATTACTTATAGAGGGATCTGTGGAAAACAAGACACTATTTGAAATTTGGAACAAGCTTAAACCAATCCATTAGGTTCTAATTCTCAATCACAAACGATAGCTTTTAAACATATATTATATGCATTATATAGAATTCTAAACATTTTTCTAATTGAGTGGTCTTCATTAAAAAAGGAAAATTGGAGGTTAAATCAAAGCTGCTCATATTTATTTCATATGATAGAAATATAAGAAGCTACAGAATGCACGATAAGGAAAAGATGAACGTTTAAATCATATTCATTAAGAATACTTCAAATACACTGAGGGAGCTCAGTAGCCAAGTGGATAAGACCTCAATCTTCTAAGCTTGACTCTACCAGGGATCGAATCCTACCGATGTAGCATAAACAACTACAGAGGACGACCTTGATCAGTGGTATTAGAACAGTTTGATGAATGTTGGCTCTTTATGTAAGGTATAGCCAGCTTGCGAAAATCAAGTCAGCTGATCTTACAACACTGTTCCACGACGATTGCAGCTCAGCGGTACGACCCATCATCATGATGGCCAAATATCGTCAACTCCCCTATAATGGGTATCGGCAATTAGCCCTCAGACAACTGCGTGAGCGCAATTGTGGCTTTGGACCCATTAACTACTAGGGTAAAACAAACAAACACGTCGCAGCTATGACAACAGCTCACTTCCTCAAGTCTCAGTAAATTACTATTTCCAACGAGTCAATAAGCTTGGTGTTCTGATGTGTAGTAATTTGAAATGGGACGATCATCAAGAACTCGAAATCAATTTATTTTGGTCTTAGATGTATCTAAAATAACTCAAAAANTAAATACACTGACAATATTGTTGAGGAAAAGCCAATCATAATGGAAAGAGCATCGTTGTCAGGATCTAAAGATACTGCTCTTACACCATCCCTATAGGTAGTAGTAGTTCATATACATTCGATGATGCAGAAAACTTGAAGGAAGACAATAAAAGAGTTGTCATTATATCATCATCTTGAATAAATAAGGGCATTCCACCAAAGATATTTGAAGTCCACATGACAGTCAACAAGACAGAACTTCAGACATTTCAGGAAGCTATATCTTCCTTAATCAAATATGATACTTGCAATGTTTTTTAACCTTCCTGCAGACAAATGTAAATTGGACTCTGAAGGAAAGAGAGAACTACTAAAACAAGAATTGTACCTATGTCTTTCTCAAAAATATGGACAAGACTACGGTTTAGTTTTGGACAGTTTACTTTCAGAATTTGTTTATCTATTGCTGGGGAAAATGGTCCTTCCAATGAAGTTCTGTATATGAAGGCACCCAAAGGATGTAAGGTCAAGGGGAAGGTATGCCTAATGAAGCAGATAAGTGTTTATATCTGAAGAAGTCAACCAAGATTTAGAGTTTCTCATTTATGTAGATGACATTAAGTTGCTAGTAAATTAGAATCAGACGGTGTCTTTGGAACTTCCAAATAGGTCGAGGTCGTCTGCATAACAAAGGATTTGGACTGACTTGCAGAAAAGCAAGTTGTGTTGCTAAGATGAATTGTAGGCATAGCCCTTCATAGTCTCCTTCTTTTCCAAGCAAGCTTTGAAATTTTGCATCACTCTTCAAGTGATGATATCTATTAAAAGAAAACATCTTCCAAGATTTTCTCTTGAATAATGATATTATTTTTCTTCTGACTTAAATGTAGTACTGGGAACTGGATATAATCGAAGGACCGGACGTTGTACTTATCAAAAATGCTTAACTCTCTCATAATACATCTGAAAAGTCTGCAGACAGACCTAAAACCCCCATAAAAAGAAAACAAAGAAATTTTTGTAATTAAGAAACTGTAATTTTCAAAACTTAAATTATAAGTTTTCTTCTGTCTTAGCTGGACAATTTTTTGCTGACATTGTTCATTTTTCTGTTCATCAATTTATATATGCTATTACGTTTTTTTGTTTGTTTTAAATAATTTGTTTGTTTATAAAGTTTGCTTAAAAGATTATTTATCGAATGGTAATTTGAATAAATAATATTTTAATATGTACTTTAATTATCATCCTCGCCTTCGACCTTCTCATTGTAACAGGGCCAAGAACATTCTTCGTTTATGGAAAATATTCTCAACACCATTGATTTTTTTTTTACAAAATATTAATAAAAAACGAAAAAATAAAATACATACAAAATTTGATTTGGTTTTTATGCGTTCAGAATTTTTATTATTTTTTTTTTAAATAATTCTTCATTTTTCAAGATGCGTGATTTTAGTTAATTTTCTAGCTGTAGCGATCTTATGATTTTGGTTTATAGGTTTTCTTTTTCTTTAGAACGGAAGATTACATTGAAGTTCTGATAAAAATTTTAGGCGATAATTTACATACTTTTAGAGATGAATTTTTGTTTAGAAAAAAACCAACAACAAAGACACGATAAGAATAAGAATGAAAAACAATTAAGGGGCGAGAAAGTTGTCAAGCACTTTGACCATCTCACCTGATACAGGTAGTCTTTGTCGGTGTTTTGTTTCAGTTTCTTTCTCTCAAAATAGCTTGACATCTTTCTCGAATTCCCCTAAAAATATGAATATTTTTTTATGTAAAGTGCAATTTTACGAAACCTTGAAAGTGACTGTATTTTTTAATTCGCGAAATCAAATTACTGGACTTTAAAGGTGAGTGAGAAAAAAAGGGGAGAAAATAATACAAAAAATAATAAAGAAAATAAAAAAAAGATACAAAATCAAAGAAAAAAGAGAATTTATTTTGTTTTATTTATGAAAATTACAAAAATTAAATAAAAAATGCGGAAATTATAAAATTTTCACAGATTTAAAAATGTGAAAAAAGTAGTGGTATTTTTGTTTGTATTTTCTTGTTTTTTAAATATTTCCTGTTCTTTTAAATTTTGATTTTTTAGAAAATTTTGAAATTTCAAAATTTTTTCTTTGTAACAACTGAAGAAGAAGCTTTGACTGCGTTTCTAATAGTATTTTAAATAAAAAAATAATAAAGGAGAAACGGAAACGAACGAAAAAAAAAAATTAAAAAATTAAATAAATTAATATCTGGTTGTTGTTGTGTTCTTTTAATTTATTATTTTTCTTCTTGTTTTTTTCTTTTTGTTTATAGTCAAAAAAAGAGGGAATTAACCAAACTAATTATCGCCACCTTCCTGTGGTTCATCGCCGTCCCCTTGTGTGTCTGATGTCCAAAGGGTTAGGTTATCTCTCAACAATTGCATAATTAGTGTTGAGTCTTTGTATGAGTCTTCGTTCAAGGTATCAAGCTCAGCTATCGCGTCATCGAAAGCCTGTGAAATAATTCAATTTTTAGTAATCAGTTTTTGAAAGAGTTTGTCAACACAACATTAGTAGAATACAAACTTTTGCATTGCATCACTATTTTCTTGTTTCATTGAAGGATTGTTAGATTTTCTTGCATGTTTCTAATTTATTTAAATATTTATTTTATTAAAACCAAGATGCAACAAAAATATTATTTTGAGGGTAATGGTTGTTGTTATAGGGAAACACACTTAATTTTCAATGAGAACTTATTTAGGGATCACACAAAAAACATTTCTAATATTTATGACGAAGAACAGAAGCAGAAACCTCGTAGGAAATGAAACAATTGAATTATGTCAAAGGATTCGTCGAAACTTATAATTACTATTCGTCCTTGAAAGCACATTACTGGAATTAATTTTTAATATATAATTTCCTATTGTGTTGTAGTATTTGAAGGTGGTAAGAAGGTTGGTGGGATTCTATGTGTAAAAAACAGGTTCAAAATGCAAGAATAAGGACTTTGAAATTCGGAAATGTTTGGACTTCAATGTATTATAACACTGTTGTTCTTTTATTTGACTGAAACACAAAAATATTCAAAGAGTAAAGTTATCCGATTAAACAAATATTTAGACATTTTTTTGACAAGTTTGACAGTTTTTTTTGACAGGGTTTGTACAAAAACTTTAAAAATAAAGATATTATTTATGAGTAATATGTAGTTTCCTGAATTTACAAGAGGAAAACATTAATCTTTTATTTAGCTCAGAGAAACTGTTTCTAAAATATATAGTTTGAAGGGATTCTCAAAAGTTTTCTTTCGAATAGAACAACAAAAATAAAACAAATCGGAAAATCAAATACCCTATCTACTCTCATATTATAAAAATAAGTTCTCAAATCAAATTAAAAAAAGAAAATATTAAAACAAAAAGCAAAAATAAAAAAAAAGTTAAAACAAAATTTTAAAAAAGTCAACAAAAGTTAACCTGTTTGGCTAAGTGACAGGCCCTCGCTGGTGAATTTATGATTTCGTAGTAGAAAACAGAGAAGTTTAGTGCAAGACCTAAACGAATGGGATGTGTTGGTTGCATTTTTGTTTTAGCAATGTCGAATGCTTCTTGGTAAGCTTTCTGTGAATCTTCGACAACAGCTGAAAAACAATAAGATTCATATTTACAAAATGGAATGGAAAAGTGAAAAAAAGTAGAAGAAAAACAGAAAGCAAAAAAACAAAGTACGTAGACAACGACGTCAATGAAACAAGGAAATCAATGTGGAATGCATAGTTTCTTTAAGTTTGTATTGAACTATGTTTGTATAGTTTTGTTCTAGATAATGACCTGTTTGGCCAATTGGCAAGCTCTGTCTGGAGAGTTAAGAATCTCATAGTAGAAGACTGAGAAATTTAATGCAAGACCCAATCGGATGGGGTGTGTTGGTTGCATTTTAACCTTGCTAATTTCAAATGCGTCTTGGTAAGCAGCTTGAGAATCATCTACAACAGCTATTGATTGGTTGTTTTTTTTTTGTGGGAAGAAAATTCATTCATTAGTTCTTGATTTGGTTCAATGTTAGAGTTACAAGGCTTCGAAATACTTACTGTTGCGTGCATCTCCTGTGGCTACTTCAGCTAGATACCTGTAGTAATCACCCTTCATTTTAAGGTAGAAGACCTTACTTTCTGGGTTGCTGGCTTTAGGGATAAGGTATTTGTCCAGAAGTCCCTGTTTAAATGGAATAATCAATTATATAAAGATTCGAAAAAAGAAATAAATAATCCTACCAAAACTTCGTAACAAATTTCCCTAAGTTCTTTCTCCACACGCTCTCTGTATTCACGTGCAAGCTGTTGTTTGCGGGCAGAGGATTCAGTTTTTTGTTCAATTGATGAAATTACTCTCCATGAAGATCTAAAATTAGAACAGAAATCGTTTTAGACAATTAGAACAGGGGAAGTTTCATTTTTTTTTTTCATGTAATTGTGCGTTCAGTTGGAATGAAAATGTGGGAAAAATACATAATATTTTTCATTGCTAATTGATTGAGTTTTTGTTTGCTTTATAGAATGTGTGTCAAATTTCTCGTTTTTCGTTTTAAATTTTGGAAATTTTGTTTTTACTTTTTTTAGTTTTTGGTAACGCCCTTTTTCTTAAATAATTTTGACTGTTGTCCTCTTTTAATTAATATTAAACTTTGTACCACAGGTAGTAATACTAAAAAAAATCCTATTAGATTTTTGTTTTATTTTTATAAAATAAGTTAATAAAGTAACTACTTTTCACTATATTAAAATTATTCAAATACTCTATGTACTTCTGATATTGTTACCAGATTCTATTTTAAAGGAAACTTCAACCAACTCATCAGAGCGTATACTCAACAATACATATTTAAAAAAACATTTAAAATGTATCAACTCTTTGACCCAAATATCCTCATAATATAGAGAAAATTCAGTGATAGAAAGACGTTCTTCCTATTCGTCCTTGATAGCACTCACCTATTATTAGTTTGAACAGATGAGTGTGCATTTTGAAAGGACGATGTAGGTAATTTTCCTAGCAATTTACGCCCTTGAACATTAATAATTAAAATCATAATTATAAAATATAATTACGACAAGAAACTGTGTCAAATTCTTTTGCCCAAACTATCCTATTAATAAGAATAAGTTCAGTGATGGAAAGACAATTTCACTTTTTGTCCTTGATAGCACTCAATTGCCATTGTGAACAGGTGAGTGTGCATTTATAAGGACGGAATCGAACAGAAAATGTCTTGTAATTGAAGTCCCAAGAAGTTCATGTTTCACTTGTTTGACATTATTTTGATTGGATTAGGATGAAAGTGACGAATGTGACAAGCTGGTAATTGGAAAAAATACTTGAAAGGTGAAGGTTAATGTTTCTTTTGAGTTTTGGGTATAGGTTGGGGACTAATATTTTTTGTTTGTAAAATTTGTCTTAAAATTTTCTTTATGTTAAGAACAATTACATTATACATTATTATGGGTTATTAAAAGTTCCTCAGTTAAAAAAAAAAAAAAACTAGAAAATGAAACCTCATTTTCACCCAACGAATTAGAATGCAAACAATAACGTAGTCTAGTATGCAAATAAAGTAAGAGATAATTTCCCAAAGTGCCAATCAAATTGCAAATGTTTTCCCACAGTTTCATAAGAGAAAGGAACAATAAAAATAACGTAGTGAAAAAGTAAAACTCACCTGCGGGCTCCAACGACATTTTTATAGGCGACGGAAAGAAGGTTTCTTTCTTCATTTGTTAGTTCTACACCTGTTTCTGTTACTGATTTCATAGCTTGAGCCATGTCATCGTATCTGTAATGAAAGAAAACGATTGTTAGTTTTTGCAATATATTTAAAAATTGTTATATCTTGAAGATATTTGTATTGTTGTAAGAGAAAATGTTAAAGGAATTGCGTTATTTAATAAAAATGAAATATTGCACATTTTTTAAAAGGTTTTTTTTACATCATTAAAATGCTTAAAAATTATTTTTTAAAAGGTTAAATTTTTAGAAAAAACAAACATTTTAAAAAAATATTAAAATAAGATTGTATTTTAAAGTATTTGGAATTATTTAATTTTTTTGTTAAATTTAATTTATGCTGAAAAAGTAATTTTTTGTTGATATTGATTTAAGAAAAGATTTGTTCAATTTTTAATAAAATCATTTTGAACTTTTTAAAAATATTTTAGGCTACATTTGATGTTTAAATATATACATTTAAAAGGTTTCAAATTGAAAGAAGCTTAAGTTATATTTTTTTAATGAAAAAGATACATTAATTTAAACAAGCTTTTAAAATTAATAAAAAATGTTTTGCTTGAAAATTTATTAATAATCTTAACGTCTTAAGAAATTCTTTAAAAAAACAAAGCATTTCGAAAAAATTAAATTTAAAACAAAGTATACAATTTGAATATTTGAGACAAAATTTATACAAATTTTTGAAATCTGAAAAAAAAACACTTGTTAAAATTGAGGTTTTTTTATTGTTGAATACCACAAATTTTCTGTTGTATTTGAATTTGTTTACTAAAGTTCGTATTCATTGTTTGGTAAAATTAAAATATCAATTAAATAAAATAATGTGTTCAAATATAACTCTCAATTTCAAACAATTTTTTAGTGTATTCTCCAAACATTACCTGTCTAGTTCAAACAACATTTCATATATTTAAACAAATGTTAAAGGAATTGCGTTATTTAATAAAAATGGAATATTGCAAATTTTTTAAAAGGTTTTTTTTACATCATTAAAATGCTTAAAAATTATTTTTTAAACAGTTAAATTTTTAGAAAAAACTAAAATTTTAAACAATATTAAAATGAGATTGTATTATAAAGTATTTGGAATTATTTAAAATATTTTTAAATTTAATTTATGCTGAAATACTAATTTTTTGTTGATATTGATTTAAGAAAAGATTTGGAAAAGTGTTCAATTTTTAATAAAATCATTTTGAACTTTTTAAAAATATTTTAGTCTACATTTGATGTTTAAATATATACATTTAAAAGGTTTCAAATTGAAAGAAGCTTAAGTTATATTTTTTTAATGAAAAAGATACATTAATTTAAACAAGCTTTTAAAATTAATAAAAAATGTTTTGCTTGAAAATTTATTAATAATCTTAACGTCTTAAGAAATTCTTTAAAAAAACAAAGCATTTCGAAAAAATTAAATTTAAAACAAAGTATACAATTTGAATATTTGAGACAAAATTTATACAAATTTATGAAATCTGAAAAAAAAAAAAAAACTTGTTAAAATTGAGTTTTTTTTATTGTTGAATACCACAAATTTTGTGTTGTATTTGAATTTGTTTACTAAAGTTCGTATTCATTGTTTGGTAAAATTAAAATATCAATTAAATAAAATAATGTGTTCAAATATAACTCTCAATTTCAAACAATTTTCCAGTGTATTCTCCAAACATTACCTGTCTAGTTCAAACAACATTTCATATATTTAAACAAAATAAAACTCACCTCTCTGATTGTTCGGCGAGTTTAGCCTTTTGGACCAATTCTTCTTTTTCGACTGCAGACATTTTGTTTGATTTAATTTAAATTATAAAACGAATAATACAAAGATTTATTTCCAAAATGCTTTAAATATGCCCTGAAAGAAAAAAAAAAAACAAGAAAACAAAAATGTTAGTTAGTCAGTCGGTCAGGTAAAAACTCCAATATTTATTTTACAATCATAAAAAAATAAAATTTCACTCCATATTTGCTCAACATAAAGTTGCTTATCTGTTATTTTATTTTTGATAATTATTAACTGTATAGTTTTAAAGCGTCATTCAGTCCGCGCCGACCTAACGTGTTATTTTCATTTCATTTCTGTGCTTTTCTTGTCATCATTGGTAGTAGTAGATCTTGGAATAAACGACAAAGAACCAACGGAAAGTAAGTAAGTTATTAACCTCAAGAATAAGAGACGACCGTAAGAAACGAGTTTTCTTCTTTTCAATGATCTAAAAACTCATAACCGCAGAATAGAAGTGTTTGGTGGTGGTTGGTTCAATTCAATTGAATGAAACTAAACTAAAATACGAAACAAAAAGCGGATCACATGATTCAATTAAACAGAAAGAAACTGAAAACACAAAATAATGAAATTGTACAACGAACTAAAAGCTTTTTATTTTTATCATCGATATGTTCTTCAAAATCAATGCGTAGAAGTAAAGTTTCAACGACAACACTTAAAAAAGTTCACCAGTATTTCCATTTTAATTGTTAGCCAAGGTTTATGTCACATTTTTAATTTATTTCGCACAAAACAGGTAAACTTTGGATATATAGCTTTTTGTGAAATGGGTTGAATGTTAATTATTCTTCTTTCGAAAGGTAACGCTAAGGGGGGAGTTTTAAGCTATGGCTTCTTTTCTTTTTAGTTATGGAATGTTTGGTTTTTGGAAATTTCAGAACATTAAATTGACTTGAAGGTTAATGAAAGGTTTAATGGTTTAAATAGATGTTTGAGCTTGAAAAAAATATGTTTTTTAACACTACAAAAAAATTAAATATTTAGATGTTTACTATGCAGATGTTTAGTAAACAAGTTTATTGATAGTGTTTTTTTATAAATAAATTTTAAATATTTCTTAACGTTTGCCTTATTAAAAAAAGAATAGCAAATTTAAACCGACAACAATTTATATTTTAAAAATGTTTATATAAATTATTAAATATGTTAAAAAATGGTATTAGTTTTGTTTTTATTTTTTGTATGAAAATATTAAGTTTGTTTGTCTTTCGTTAAACTATATTTTAAGAGGTCTAGATTTCTCGAATATTAATTGATATTGTTCGAAAATAGAAAAATAAAGAATAAATAACAGAAAAATATAAAACTAAATTGTATAAGACAAATATTTGTTAAAAAGTGAGATCTTAAAATGTTAATTTAAAAAACAGTTTCAGATATGCAGTTTTCTAAAAATAAATTCAAAATATTAAACAACAAATATTTTTGAGTTTATTCTTACATACTAGTTCTAATTTGAAATATAATATTTTTTGAAAAGAGACTTCTTAAAATGTTAATTTAGTTAAAATATTAGTTAGTTAAGTTTCAGATGAACAGTTTTTTTTTTAATTAATAAATTAAAGAGTTTAATTTCTACCATTCTAGTTCTAATTTGAAAAACCTACAATAACATGTTCGCCAAGAACTAAGACGCAAAACATCCACACCAAAAAAGAGACAAAGTAATCACTTGACACGGCACGTGTTTGTCAAATTATGTCCTTCGTCGTTCAATAAATAATCAAGCAAACCTTTTTCAACCTGAAACTTGTTAAGGATTTTGAAGACACTTTTTAAGTTGGCAATTAAAATGTATTCAGTCGCCAAAGATATGACCTACTTTGTACGATGTGATGTGGTGAATTTGATGGACTTAATTCCATGGAACATCAAGGACTCGTTTTGTTTTTAATATGTGCTTTATTCTACCCTGGGTCGTGCGACGACAACAAGGGAGTTTCTTTCCTCTTTTTCCTTGTCAGGTTGTTTTGTTTGTGGTGGAATGGAAGTTTTTTCTGAAGAACTTTCTCGAAGTCATTGTTTTTCTTCAGAAAAATAGATACCAAAAATTAAACAAATAAAGGTGTAATGACGGAATATTTTTGATATCCATAGATAATATTATGTTCAATAATTTATTTGATTTTTATAGATAAATTGAAATCAAATATATTATTTATTCCATTACCATGAGCCCTTATCTTTTGTCAATAACTTTTAAATGGTAAAAAAGTTTCCATGAAAAACAAATTTGCTTTGACAAAGTTGAAGAAAAAATTACCAAGTTCCATCACGTTTTCAATCAATCTCTTAATAATCCCCTTACTAATATCCTCAAGTCAATATAAGGAAGAAATATCGATCCAAAAATTTGTATGTATAGTTCGATAGAGCTTATGATAATCAGCAAGGCCAGGAGTTAAAATCAGAAAGCAGAAAGTAAGCTCATAAAACGCATTGAAATTATTAAAATTGAAAATTTAATAAAAACGAGAAAAGCAAAAGTGTTTCTATTTCAGACAGAACGAGTGAGTGAGAGTGTTTTCCGGCGACGTCGAAATTTTCCATTCCCCCTTCATCACCAACCATGTCGTTGACCCCTCCTCTTTACATTACTACATGTATGTATCTTGTAGAACTTAGATACTTTTTTCTAGAATTTGTATCTGAATGTCAGTTAACCGTTTTCCGTTTCAAAAATAATAGAATAAAATAACAAGGTGACAGAGAATTTCCGTTCTGATCGCCCCGTTAAGAATATCAAATGACATCATTCACTTTTATTTCGATGACAAACCAACTTTGAATCGCTTACTCTATGAGAAATCTCGAAAGTTTCTTTCATTTATGAATCACAAAAATTATGCAGTTTTTTTTTTTTTTTGTTAAAATTTTTTTTCNCGTTCTGATCGCCCCGTTAAGAATATCAAATGACATCATTCACTTTTATTTCGATGACAAACCAACTTTGAATCGCTTACTCTATGAGAAATCTCGAAAGTTTCTTTCATTTATGAATCACAAAAATTATGCAGTTTTTTTTTTTTTTTTAGTAAATCTTTTTCTCGAAAACAAAAATTAACTACGCGCAAGCTCCAAAACTTGGTTCAGAGATTCTCACCTACGCAATAAAAATTATATTCAAGTGGGAGATCAACAGTTTCTTTACCTCTTATTTGAGAATTTATCCAACAGTTTCACTTAAAATTAATTATCACAAGATTTTTTTATCTTTTCAAATTTTTGTAGTTGTTCTTGATTTTTTTTCTGAAGAATTTTCTTTCACTTTTTTCCTTTTTCAAAATTCAGACATACTTTGCCCTATCTCTACGGTACGAAAATATAATACTTGGTGTGTTTTACCCGCTCCGACAGACACTCCAACATCGACTAAAAATATACTTCATATACTTTTCGGTCTTCGGCGACGTTATCGTATCGTAGCGCTACGTTCCTATGCTGAAAGTTGTTTGTTCTGAGTAGTGTTTGTCTTTCGGTCGGTGATTTGTGTTTGTGTGGGGATTTTTTGTACGGGTGTGTATGGGTTTTCTGTGTGGACGTGATTATATTGGAAGAGAAAAGATGAAATGAAATGTGTTCGTGTTTTTCCAATAAAAATGATGTTGCGCAGCGGTTTGGTGTGATTCATGGCTACACTTTTTTTTTTCTTTCTGTCTTGGGGCTGGGATGGAATAGGAGGAAGAAGAAGAAAGTGTGGTTAATGAGTGATTGACTGAATACGCTGTTTTTTGCTGGAGATTTTCAATTTAAAAAGTTTCTTTATCCTCATCATAATCATCTGTAGTTGAGAGACAGCAATTTTAATGTTCCATCTCACAAGTGGGAATACTTATCAAAAATTCCTCAAATTTGAAGAAAAGCACATGGTCTGGCTAATATTTAGGCAACATTCTTCACTTTACTAAAGGTCAATGATTAAAGTCATTGTGCGAAACGCAACAAAAAGGGATGGAGTCAGACAACAAAAGGTTTTTGATTACTTGAAAAGTTTACTTTGGTTTGAGTTTGAGATTTCATTAAATATTTAGAAAGGTAGGGAAAACAAAATATCTAATACAAAAAGGTTAGTAACGGGATTTAAACCTTCGAATATTCTGGAGATTTTTTTTTTTTATTGAAATGTTTTTTTTAATAACTCTTAGGAAAAGTTTGTAAAAATTACAGGGTATTGTTAATAACACTTCAATTTATTAAAAAAAAAATAAGTACATTTTTTTAAAAGAGAAACAAAATTAGGATTCAGATTTAAAATTCTTTAGTAATACTTTAAACAAGCTGTTTAGATTTTTTTCTAAATTTCATAATTTATTTTTATATATGTAATTTTTTTTTTTTGTTCGAACTAAATTCTTAAAATTTATATTTAATTTTTATTTGGTTGGAAGTCTTAGTATTTTATTATTATATTTCATATTTTTTGTTGTTTGTTTAAAAAATAAATTTACACTTTGAACATTCTTAATTTTTCTTTCCAGTTTTCAATAAAAAATTTCATAGTCAAATTAATATTGATACCGTAATTAATCATAATTTGGTTTTATTTGACATAAAAATGCGATTTAAAAGATGCTCAGCAATAATTAAGAGTCAAAACAAATTTCTAATAGTTCCTCAGAATGTCCTTAGCTAATTCATAAAACAAAATACATCCAGACAAGAACTCAGAATTCTCATTTTAAAAAAAATACAAATTTGTATGCATTTTTTTGTTTCATATTGTTTTTTCTAATTTTGATTGTATTGATAATATAATATATTGTATTTGATAATATTTTCTTCGCAATATTTTGGTGTAATTTACTTAAAACATTGAATTGAGTCCTTCTAGAAAATATGGAAATAAAAATAGCCCCAAATTATGAACACCTCAATATCATAGCCTTCATAGCTTGGGTATATTTTGCTATTTTCTAGAAATTACAATTACAATATTTCTAGTAGTTTTCACCAAATAATTTTTAAGAGCTATAATTTTCTAAAAAAAAGATCTCTTAAAATAAAGCAAAAAGTACATCATAAAACCAAGCGAAAAAATTTTATATAAAATAATAATTCATAAAAAATAATTTAATTTGTTTAATGAAAAATGTGCGTTCTTCTGAATTTGTTTAAAACAATACAGAGAATATAATAAAACAATTTTTAAAGTGGGAAATTTCTTACTTTATCATCTCTTCAATGGTGGAATTTCTTCTACAATTTTAGTTTTTACACTGATATTTCTTATAGAAATGAGTAGTGTGAGGGAGAATCTATGGGAGTATGGGGACTCGAACCCATAGCCTTTGTCTGTCTAGGACACTGCTCTATCCAATTGAGCTACCGAGGCTATGTTTTCATTGGAATATTGCGTTCAATTTTAATGAGGGTTTAGTAATCTTATATAGATTCTCCCTCACACTATTCATTTCTATAAGAAATATCAGTGTAAAAACTAAAATTGTAGAAGAAATTCTACCATTAAAGAGATGATATTGTGTAAAAAAAACAATTTTGACTGTCAATTTCAATGTTATTCCTAAAATTAAACACAAATAATGAACTGTAGAGTTATGAGCAATTATTTTAAAATAACAATTAATGTAAGGCCCAGTCTAAATGTCAGATTGCTCGTAATGCTTGACCGGTTCTCCTGAAAGTTATTCCTAGTTCTTAGCTAAAAAAAAGCTTTCGCGATAATACAAAAAAGATAAGATTAACTACGGTATATAAAAAGAATATTTTGAAATTTAAAAATTCATGGTTTTTCTAGAATTAACAAAATTTGTCAATTCTTAAACCTCTTTAATTCCATAGTATTGGTTTGAGATTTATTTTTAGAAACTTTAACTATTTTTGTTTTTTTGTCTTTTTTTAGATTGTTACAAGTTCTATATTTCATGTTCAAATAGACATGAAAATTAATATTTTAAAAAATATCAAAATTAAGATTAACTACGGTATTTTGAAAAGAGTATTTTTAGAAACTTTTGACGTAATTGTTTTATTTTTTTTTTGTTTAAACCCTTTTTTCAATATTGTTGGAAAGTTAAATATTTTATTTTCAAAAAGACATACAAAAATTATATATTTTGAAATTTTAAACGGCTTCTTGCAAGGAAAGTTTGGAAGAAAAAATGTTATATATATTTTTTTTAAATAATTTTTTAAGTAAAAAATAGTGTTCAAGAGTTGTCATATTATGAACTTAGAAGGCTCATTTCATATTGTTTTATTTAAAAAATAAACACTATTTTGTTAAAAATTTGCCCTAAATACAATTCAATACCGCTTTCCAAATTAATTAATTAGAAATTTCTAAAACATTTCCTTCGTCCTTGCTAAAATTAATGACTGGTCATTTACACCCTATTCAAAACCTTGAAATAAACCTCCATCACACTCAATCTATCGATCAAATTGATATCCTTTTGAATAGGCAATTCTCAATAGATTAACCTTCATAAAAAACTATATAAAGGAACGAAACCTTTTCCCAAGGCTAATGAATCGAATCCAATAATAAACCTGTCATTGCCGTAATCAATTCGCTATTATCTTTATTAAATCGTGTTATCTGTGTATTGCGAGCGAGCATTTATACTGTTTCCAACGAATCCCTTGTAAAACATCGCAGTAGCCATCAGACAACCACCCACAGTACTTTTGTTACCCTCGTAAACTTGTAAATACGAAAAGAAGAAAAGTAAATCAACGCAACAATTTCGAAACACAAAGAAGAACAATTTTGAAAAGGACAAAGAACTTTTTTATCTGACAGAAATCCAAGAGCAACACAATGTTTCGTTTCTATTCTATTTAAAATCTAATTAGAGTTGCGTACCAGCGTATCCATCGTCTCCTCTCCCTCTTGTTCTACGTTGTGTATAAAAATAAAAACTCATTAACCATAAAAAGGATCAAAGGAACCCCCTAATTTGCTATGCGCAAAAAGGAAATTGGTAATTTTGCGCATTTAAGGAGTGCCTTTGAAAAAATCAAAAAAGAAACATTTCAATACTAAAAATAGACACATTTCCCTTTTGGGTTTGGAATGTGTGTGTTTTTCTTTTCTTTATTATTCGCTGTTGTTCTTGTTTTTTTTTTCTGAACGGTTCAATTCCCGAGTCAGCCAGACAGTTTTTGCCAAACGGAGGAAAAAAATACTATTACTCTAGATCTAAATCTAAATAGTAGATAAGTATAAAAGCGACCCCTTAGTTTAAAATGTATGTCAAAGATATCTATAGAAATAAATCCTTTCTGTTCTGTTAATTTTTTACACTTTGTTTGTTTACAGGGTGAGGGGTTAGATTCCCTTCACAAGAAAAAGAGCTTGAAGTTTTAATAGGGCGTCTTTGATTTACTAGGAATTTATTATTATAGTGTTGAGGTTGTTCCAGCAATGGAGGTATATCTCTGAACAGTGTTTTTACAAGACTTCAGTTTGTTAAAAATACATATAGAATTCTGGGTTCGATACTCAGTTCAGACGTCAAAAACATTTTTTTTTTCCTGTCTGCCATGTGGTTGACGATCCTCGGGAATATTTGTGAATAGCGATTCGTCATTAGATCGATTTTTTAGTTACGACGACAGTCGGTAACAGTGTATTTTAACTTTCTAAATAGGTTCGGTTTTAAGTAGTCTTCTTTATTTAAATGGAGGTACCATTGTATTTCGACAAGGAAATGTCGAGGGTGATTCCAGGTGGTATATCCCAAAAAATGTATGGTAGACATAAAGAAGCAAGCTCAGAATAGTCAGAGGGGAAGGCAGTGCTATAGTTTTTCCTTCAATATCTCGTAAAGAGAGAGAGACTGCTTACATCCGGGAGAATAGGTGATATCTAAGACGTTACTAATGCGTTAAATACATATCATATATACATAATACATAAGCCTCAATTTTTCCTGATTTTTCTCAAAGCAAATTTAGAACATTAGTTCAAATGTCTTAAAAATATTTATATTCAATGCCTAATTTCAAAGAGACTACAAAAACTTCCATAACAAAAAAAAAACCCTTTAACTTCGAACAAAAAAACACCCTGTAAAAATTCGCTGTCGTCCTATCTACCATCGAACTAACCTTATTACAGAAATAGAATAACTGGGCTACAGAAATGAATTCACTCAGATGGATGTGTTTTAAAAAGCAAAATCTCTTCAATTAAGTTATAAACCAATTTTTCAATATCTAAAATTGTGTTGGTTATAAAAAATGTTGGTAGTTGGATTGGTTATTGGTATTGACAAGCACTGAAGCAGCCACCCAGACAAACCAGGTGATTTTATCATATCAATAAAGGGAAATTATATCATGTGGGTAAGTTAAGTATATTGCTATTGATAGTTGGGTGTCATGGTTTCCGGTTTTTGGAGTGGAAATAACTTGAAACAACATTGATTTTACGAGTGTATTTTTGTCCTATAATTATGAAGTTAAATTAATTTAAGTTTTCTTTTTCTTTTTTTTCTTTTTTAAATGGGTGTTTGTACAATCGTCACAGGCTGCTTGAAACACTGAGCATTCTCAAGAAGCGAACATTAGATTGTGATTTCATGTGGTCTACTTTTGGCACAGCTTTACTTAAAGTCAGTAGAGCGGTAATTTTGAAAATAGACGTAGGGTTTTCCAATGGAAAGAGTTTTAGACATCGAATTTTACAATAAAAAGAGTTTTCCTGTTTATAATAAGTACTGTACAATCGTCACAGGCTGCTTGAAACACTGAGCATTCTCAAGAAGCGAACATTAGATTATAATTTCATGTGGTCTACTTTTGGCACAGCTTTACTTAAAGTCAGTAGAGCGGTAATTTTGAAAATAGACGTAGGGTTTTCCAATGGAAAGAGTTTTAGACATCGAATTTTACAATAAAAAGAGTTTTCCTGTTTATAATAAGTACTGTACAATCGTCACAGGCTGCTTGAAACACTGAGCATTCTCAAGAAGCGAACATTAGATTATAATTTCAGTTGTTCAATTTTTATCACAGCTTTACTTAAAGTCAGTAGAGCGGTAATTTTGAAAATAGACGTAAGGTTTTACAATGAAAAGAGTTTTTTCTGTTTAAAATAAGTACTGTACAATCGTCACAGG
>JXPG01015225.1:11614-26036 GCA_001015175.1 Megaselia abdita
ATTTTAGTGCATAACTTCGTTATCTCGAATCATATAGGTTCGTGTGATACATCATTTTGAAGGTACTAATAAGAGCTACAAACCCCATTTTATAATTCATTTAAAATAAAAAAACCCTAGTGCTACTACGGAACGTAGTTCTACTGCACCGCTTCATTTCAAAGGTGTTTTCTTCGGTTTTCAATTATGAGGTTTTGTTAAGAACATTCCAAAGCATCCAAAACTGTCAAGAAATAATTTTTAAGTTGACTTTCTGATTTTAAAATTTTAAATACATTTAATGGAATATTCTATGGATCGAGCTTGATTTTAGAGTCATTTTCAAAATGGTGCTATTTGACTTAGGTTACAGATTTTTTTATTTTGCCAACAGGATTTGATTTCTGAAAGTGTTGCCAATAAGAAAATTTATAAAAAACAAAATTAAACAAAAACATGAACATTTTAAGATTAATTTTATGTCCAAGAAAGAAAAACTTAATGTCTTGTTTTTTTTAAGTTCTAGAAATTTTAAAAGTTTAGTTTTAAGAAACTTTTAAATTCTAAAATTTAAGTTTTGATATCTATAAAAACTACATAAGATTCTAAACTTGTTTTCTTTGAGTGAGATGAGTACTTAGAAACTTGTCATGAAAAGAAAATCTAAAAATTCCAATTTGTGTCCAATATTAAACTTTTAAACAAATTTGTTATTTTAAGATTTTTTAAAAACTTTGAGGCCTTGTCATGTTTTTGTAGAGATTTCTGACAAATTTTAGCTTTTAATCTATATGTTCCAAATTCTAATAAACTCACAAAAGTCAAGGTCGAAAAGCGATTGTTCCCCCTTAACCAAACGATTACCTCTTTTTTAGACCATTCTTCATAAACTAAAAATTATTTCCAAAAGTACTCCACTATAAAAAAAAATACTATAATTTCAATACGTCATATACTTTCTTTAAAACAAAAGCAAAGCAAAAACCGGCAGCAGTAACAACCGAAATGGAAATCAAAAATATGACAGCGAAAGATCGGAAGATAATTTATGATCTTTCGTCTTTTGTGCTCAATGTATCTAATTAAAAACAGAACAAGCTTGCCAAAAAAAGTTTACCTCCCACCAGGCACTTGTCAAAGACCAACAAGAAAAAGTTTCTAGTTGAATGAACTATAAAGCCAAAATGTTATTCCCAACACCTTAAATTTAAGACTCAGGAATGCATATATACGCCGAAAACGTGTGAGTCTGAGACATAGATCTTAACAGTATATTTATGTATAGTTTCAAGAGATCTTGAAATCGAATCCAAAAATCGAAAAACCTCTTGTCTAGTCGAATCAAGTCGCTTGGCTTGTGATGTTGTTGGGAATGAAAAATAAAACACAAAATCGAATGTATTAATTTAATTCCATTTAATGCCTTTAAGCGTTAAGCGGGTTATGCAGTTGGATTTTCGTTCGATTTATTGGATGAACATATACTTTGTCTGTTTGTCGGGGGTAGTCTATTGGATTTCTTTCATAGGAATTGGGTTAGGATTTACTCTTTTTTGTTGGTTTTCTTTTGTTTTAAATAGTTTTCTAGGGCAGGTTGTAATGTTGCACAAGGGCTTCTTTACTTTGGTTGATTATAATTCGTTGAGGAATATGGTTAATGTTGGTTGTCCAATATCGGTTGGCTTTTAAAACTCTGATTATAATGAACAAGATTCATGGCAACAGTGGAAAATCAGAAAATTTTCATAACTTCAAGAACAAAGATCTGAAATAAATCTACAAAATAAAACCAACATTTTACATTGCGAAAAATTCAGAAAATTTGCAAGAAAATAGTCAGTGAAAAGTCAACGAATTTCCAAAGCAAAATACGCTATGAACGCTGAATGTATAATTTTGTCGTTTCGGTGATGTCGTGACTATTTTTTTTATTAATACGTTTGATAAACTGCGGAGACTGCTTAAATCACGAAATGTTGCATGGTATGACTTCATGTGGGTTTTTCAGCTTACCAAAAATTACAAACAAAATATTTTAAGGAAATTTATCCTTAAAAAAAGAAGAAATTGAAGAAAATCTAACCATTCAGAGAATAAAAAAGAAATTAATATTGTATAATACAAGAATTCGTGAATTTAAAGTAATTTTTAAATACTTGTTAAATTACTTTTTTTTTAAAGTTCCCATTTTGAAATTAAAATCTGCTGGATTTTTTTTTAAAATATCCAAATCCATAGTTTACATGTCCTTGAAATTCGTAGATTTTTTATTTTTTTAAAACAGAACAATAAATTTTGTTTAGAAATGGGATTTTTAAAGCTTGATTAAAAAAAAAAATAGCATGCTTTTTATTTTTTGTTTTATAAATATTTTAACATTTAATCTAATTCAAAAATCTATATTAATTTAGGAAAGTTTCCACAGGAATCAAATACGCCTTTATTCTAAAAACAAAAAATATATACTTTATAATAACATTACAGAAAAAAAAATAAAGAATGAAATAAAAATAATTAAGAACAAAAACTTTCAAAAAATTAGAACACATTTATCTTAGTTAAAAACTTTAAACAAATAAAAAAACGAACATAATTGAAGCTTTCAAAAACATTTTTATTTAAGCTTTATTTAATGCAATGTCCACTGAAATTTTCAATTTTTTTTAAATACATATATTTTTTCTTAAATATATTTTTTTTTTATTTATTTTTGTTAAATTTTTTTTTAAGTTTTTAAATTAATCTCAATTAAATGTATTAAATCTCAAGGCATTTTTTTTCAAATTTAATTTACATATTTTTGAAACTAATGTATTTTAGTTTTTAAATATTATTTTTTTTTAAATTTAATTTCTATATATTTTTGTAACTATTGTATTTTAATTTTAAGTTTTCACGAAAATGTGAAAAATGTTCTTTCGTTTTTCAAAAATTTCCAATTTAATTGTAAAATTTCAAATTGCATAAGAAAAAAAAAAACAAAAAAAATAAAAATTCATATTTATTAATTTTTACTTTTTTAAATTTAAATATTTGAAACTTGAATTTAAATATTTTTTCTTTTAAATTTTTGTTTAAGTTCTTAAATTAATTTGTATTAAATCTCAATGGATATTTTTGTTTTAATTTAATTTAAATTTTATGAAAACTAATCTATTTAAGTTTTTAAATATTTTTTCTAAAAAAAAGAAAATAAACAAAAATTACAAAAATCCATATTTATTATTTTTTTACATTTTCGGATTTTATTTTAAATTTATATTTGCATATTTTTGAAATATTTGATATACTTTTTTTTAAATTTAATTTCTTTATATTTTTGTAACTATTGTATTTCAGTTTTCAATTTTAAGATTACGAAAATGTGAAAACATTTTGTTCGTTTTTATAAATTTTCCAATTTAATTGTAAACTTTCAAATTGCGTAAAAAAAATCCATATTTATTAATTTTTACTTTTTAAGATTTTATTTTAAGTTATATATTATTAAGTTTATCTTGAATATGATAAATAAAAATTTAATTCAAATTGTTTTTTTTGTTGTTTTTCTCTATTTACTTTTAATTACAAAATTTTTAAATTCCATGTTTTTTTTAAATTAATAGTTTTAGCTTTTTATATCGAACGTTTAACAAAAAATAAACAAATATTTAAACAACTTTAAATTTTTAAACAATTTGATTAATAATATTTTTATTTAAACTACGGCAAACAAAATAATTTGGTTTACATTTTTTTTGTTAATGTGTTATTTCTATCATTTTTATATTTATATTTTTTGATATTTTCAAGTTTTTTTATTGTGATAAAAATAAATTTTATTTAACTTGTTTTTAAATTCTTTGCTTAATTTTGATTTAAAAATTCGTTGACATTTTTGAATTTAGAATTTTTGTCTTTTTTTTAAGAGTATATTTGTATATTAAAAATTTTATTCAAAATACAGCAAAAATTGGTTTGAAAATTGTATTTTTTTTAAGTAATTGCTATGAAAAATGTTGAAACTTTTCAATTTCATTTATTTTTTTTTTGTTTATTTCAATTATTTTAAAATTATTGTGTTATCTTTAATATTAAATTATTTTTTTAATATTTTTAAAATAGTTGAATGTTATAATTTTAAACATTTTGATAAGGAAAAAAAAAAATTTTTATTAAATCGCTTTTCAAATCTTTATTTTGTTATTTGGACATTTTTTGAATCACATGGTTTGAAAAACTTAAAATTCTTTTTTTTAAATTGCACGTTTATTTTAAAAATATACAAAAATATTTTTTAAATTCTAAATTTATATTTAATTTTTTTTTAATAATTTTTTATTAGTTGTATTCAAATTAGAATGGACAAAATGTTGTTCAAACTTTTAATATTTTATAAATTATATTTATTTTAAAATAGTAAGTCATTGTAATATTCTTTTCATATTTTAAAAACAATTGAATATCCAAATTTTATTTTAATCATTTTGATTAGGATAAATAATAATTTATTCGAATTATGTTTCTTCAATGTTTGTATTGTTTCTATATTTGAATTTTTATATGATGACATTTTCATCAAAATTTATAAATTTGAAAAGAAATGTTTAAAAAAATTTAAACAACATTTTTGTTACAAAAATATTATGGAGGAATTTGGAAAATAAGTTTTAATAAATATTCTACTTTACTTTTTACTACTTTAGAAATTTAAAGATATAAAAAGTTGATTTTAATATTATTTCGTCTGTAAAACACTATAAACGTAGAAAAAATGGAATAGTTATAACGTAAAGGATCAAAGTTGAAAATAACGGTTACTTTGGAAAAATTGGAAAAACGTAACAAATCAATTAACATTATAATTTTTGAAGAAGTAACAAAACGAACAAAACCACCAATCCTTAAAATAAATTAACAAAAAATCTATCCTTATCCTTACGAATTAAAGACAGGATAATTTAAGCAAATAAAATTTTCTATATATGGAATTTCAAAATAACTTTTTTTTTTAATAACTTTTATGAAATACAACATTTTTAAAAGCTGTATTAAATGGAGTTTCTGTTATAAATATGAATTGTTGTTGTTGTTGTTGTTGTTAAAGTCTCAATTTTGTTTTTAATTTAACAAATAAAATGTTTGAATTTAAAGAGACATTAAAAACACTCAAAGCGTTGATATTTTCAAATTTATATGAAAAAAGATATTTTTATTTAGAAAATTTGTGTGAATTCCGTCTTAACATATTTTTTTGTAATTAAAAACTTGTGGCTTTATATATTTCTGGGCTGTCCCTCAATTTTTTACTCATTTCAGAAAAAAAATTACAGAAAAAAAAACATCCCCACAACCATGTTCTGTTTATATATTTTATCTAAAAAAAATAATATAAAATTTATCGTTACTGACTAAAAGCACAAGACCATAATATTAAGAGACATGGGTATGAGTACTGGGAAAAGGTAAAGTGAGGCCAGACTCTATATTCTCATCGTATATATATCTTAGTATCAGCAAAAGTCAGGCGCTTTTGTAAATCGTTCGCGCAATAAAAATTAAACATGATAATTTTTTTCAGTTCAGTTTAGACTGTCTTCCCTCACTTATGTATAAAGGTTGTGGAGATCATCAGTCTACCTACTCTGCTCTGATATATGTATGTACTAAACGTACATGCGATCTCAACAGAAAAACGCGCTGTAGATTATAAAAAAAGAAGTATGAATAACGAAAATCAAAACAAAAACTTTCCAAGGTCAACATTTTACGTATTCTAATGGTTTCGGCTTCTTTTGTTTTCATATATTCGCATTATTTTCCATGATTTTCTTTCTTTTTTTCGGTTGAGGAATGTCTTTATTCGACTTTGATTGTTTGTTTGATTTAAGATTTTTATTTTATGAGTTTTCTGAAATAAGAAAATATGCATCCGTTATTAGTCATTAGACGGGATGATTTAAAACACACTGTAAATCTAATGAATGAAAGTTTCCTTAAATAAACCGAATTCCTCAAATCGAACACAAAGAATGACCCGATTAAAAAAAGTAAGTAAGAAAAAAAACATCCAAACACCTTCTAATCAAACCATTCCATCACCTGTGAAACAGCAAACTACTATTATTCACGCTATACCTCCAAGTCGATCCACTTTATCTGCCTCATAAAACCTAAAAGTACATACAATTTCTCTCTCACTCTCTATGTATTCTACCGACCAATGCAATGTAACATTGCAATATTCAATTGGCCACCCCGTTGCCCAGTGAGCTGGCTCAGATGAGAAGAACATGAATAGTAGCAAGTACGTGTGTTCAATTCCAATCAGAGAAGAGATTAACCTAATTCCTAATCTTATAAATCCATCGATAGACTTCTCACCTGAACAACATATGCAATTTCCATCTATTAGTTTTCAATTTGCAATGATGGATATGAAATGTAACAGAAGACTGGTGCAGCTCTATTTACTGCGTGGTTTTGGTGAGGCGGTGACTTGACTACTACGAATAGAAAGCGCCACTTTTCATTTGATATGTTTTATTGAAATTGATTTTTTTTTTCTTGAAAGGTATCTTTGGTTGGTAATTGTTTTATTGATATTGAGACGTTAAGAAGAATTGGTATTGATTTTTACGCACGACGTTAGGGCTCAAATCGTGGCGGGAACAATTATTTGTTGTTAATATTCTTCGATCCCTTTGGTTTATATAGTTGACTTCATGAACGGTTTCTTTTGAGGTATTAATCTAAATAATATAAAAATGAATCTCTACACACAAATAACAGTTTTTTGAGGTATTATTCTAGATTTTATTTGGATTTAGATTTTGGGGATTTGTTCAAATATTGAATGATTTGGTAAAGATTGTTGTCGAAGCTGTACAAGATTTTGCTTTCAAAATTCTCTCGTGCTTTTTTTTGTCTGTTGTTCTCTATAGGTAGTTGGTTGGTATGTAGGACTCTAGCCTTCCACTCTGACGATTCTGAGTTTGATTCCCAGTGCACACTTCGAGAGCATTTTTCTTTCATGAGAGTCGGAAATACTACTTGAGGGTATCTCTAATACACACGTTAAAATAGCAAATAGTTCATTACTGACTCTATTCAGAGGAAGAGGGAAAACTAACAGCACTGATGTAGAAAATCAGCTGGTAAACACATAGGAAGCAAACATTCCTTAATACCACTGCTACACCTTGAGCCATTAACGTTACGTTTATGACTTACCTTACGTTTTCAGCATAAACGAAAGGTAATAATCTTAATCATATTCTGCTTTGGAAATTTTAGGCAATACTCACACCGAACACGGATTCTTAAGAAAAGCCATTTTAAGGGTTTTTTTAGGGTCCGTCTGTCGTAAAACTTTTGTAACGAATATTTGAAGGGGTAAACATTGTCCGATATTGACATGTGATACCTCTTATGAAAGGTCTATCGGAATACTACAAACTGGCTTTAACAGAAATTCTGTTCGTCGACACGAGATGGCGCTAGAGCTCTATTTCTGGAAGCTTCCATTTTAAGTTTTTTTTTATTTTAGTTAAGCAAATTTTATCGCGTCTCAAGTTTGATGCTGCGTTTTAAATGTACTGCTGAGGCGCTCAAATCACCATCATAACTTTTTGGAATTTCTGAATACAGTGGCGTAGGGAGGCGAAAAACAGTAAAATACAAAATTGACATTTTAGTGCATAACTTCGTTATTTGGAATCATGTTGGGTCGTGTGATACATTATTTTGAAGGTGCCAATAGACCTAGAAACCCCTATCAAAATTTTGGAAATACATGGGCGTAGGCAAGAGGCAACTAAAGAAAAATGTGTATAACTTCGTTATCTGGAATCATGTAGGGTCGTGTGATACATCATTTTGAAGGTACTAATAAGACCCATCATTCCCCATCCACATTTTGGAAATCCATGGGCGTAAGAAAGGGGGAATTAAAGATATGGGCTTTATGATTCATGGTATGATTATTCTGGTTCCTAATATATTATTCGAAGTGAGGATGGGGCCATAGACTGTGAGTTGGGTAATTTTATAATTTATTTAAAACATAAAAACCCTAGAGCTACTATACGGAACGTAGTTCTGCTGCACCGCTTCATTTAAAAATTGGAATGTGTTGCCAGNTATGGGCTTTATGATTCATGGTATGATTATTCTGGTTCCTAATATATTATTCGAAGTGAGGATGGGGCCATAGACTGTGAGTTGGGTAATTTTATAATTTATTTAAAACATAAAAACCCTAGAGCTACTATACGGAACGTAGTTCTGCTGCACCGCTTCATTTAAAAATAGGAATGTGTTGCCAGATTTCATAAAAAGTTTAATTTCAGAAACGATCTAAGAAATATCAAGAAATTTATATTGATGATTGGTTTGATTTTTGAAAAGTATTTGAATTTTATTTTAAATTTTCCTGTATTTCTTGCAACTAAACCTCACATATTTAAGAAATTTAGAAATACTAAACAAATACTTTTCAAGATCAATACAACAAAAAGTAAAGACAAATGTTCGTAAAAAATTAAATAGTAAAAAATGTCCCAAGTACTTTCTTTAAAAAAATCCTACTCTTTTTCCTCAATTAATAGGGAAAAACTCTATTATACTAAGGAACATAGGTATAAGTATTTAATCTTCAATTATACGTGAGAGATTTTCTAAAGTTATCATAGAAAATGCTGAGTTAAAATTTAAAAAAACAACAAAAGATTGTTCGATTCTTCGTTTGCACAACTTAAATAAAAGATATACTTACAAAAAAAAAACATTTTTGGTCGATTTGGCTTAGAACTAAAATCTGAGAACTCTAACAAAGTGATAATTCGTTTAGAGTTTTTGATTGGAAAATTTTACGAATTAAAATTTTTTTGATGTAAAATTTGTGGTAAAAGTTTTTAAAAGCCCATTAGTTTTCTTTCAGTTTGATATGTTGAGCGCCATTTTAAAAACCTTTTTAGCATATTATTTAAACAACACAATGTTTGAATTGCCGTACTTGAAAAATGCTCAACTAAGTTAGAAATCTGAATATTATTTGACGAACAAGTGATTTTTATATACTTCAAGACCAAAGCTTTTATAAATTATGGATAAATTCTTAGATATCTCAAAAACTGAAAAAGAATATTTAAAAGTTATAGATGGGTGCAATACTATGTACCATAAAACTAGACAAGACATAACTGAAATAGTTTACTTTTGGTTTTAGTAAAATTGATAAGTATAATGCTAGTATTTAGAAGACTTACTGGAAGTGACCAGTTATTAAGCCCTTTTACTAAAAGTTGAAGAGTGTGGATTACCATTCTTGTGTTATAAATATAGTTCGACATAAAAATTGTTATAATCTTTTCACTTTATTTAAAATGCTTCTTTCTATCTTTGTTAGAAATAAAAAATAATTAAATTTTAATATGACACAGAACAAAAATCTGGAAACATTTGAATATCTGACTTTATGTCTTTCTTAAAAATGGAATAATATCAATGACATAACTCTATATCATAATAATCAGAAGAAGGACTGAAGTAGAAACAACTAGTAATACAAAAAGGAATCAAACATTACTTAATTTTATTATGTTGATTGATTATTTCTTATCTCTGGGTTTTTATTTTTGAATTTAAAATATATGATACTAAGCTTCGCATTTTAAAAAGAATTCTGTGAAACCAAAAAAAATATTTTTAAAACTCTGTACCATTTTTTTTTATAGATAATTCAAAAAGCTTTCAAATTCAGTTTTCTGAATTTAAAAATATCACATTCTCTGATAAATATTTAATGTTTCTTTTGCTCGAGTGTTTTAAGAAGTGTTGGTATTTATTGAAAATAGTGCCAAATGTGTTTTCTATATTCTATCAGAATATTTGATAAGGTATAGGCGGCAACATTTGATTATTTGATTGAGTATATTTAAAGAATTTTTAGAGAATAAAATGTTCAATTTATCACAAACATTTTAAGCTAAAATATCCTGAAGATATCACTGCCTCAGTTTTGATTTCTGATCCCCATGACATCATTTACTTATCGTCCAAAAACTTCTAAAATTATAAAAATCTTAAGAGAGCTTCTCACTGGAAAAAAATCATCCTTAGTTTATCTTCGACGACTTAGTCAGACTCTTCCACCAAGAACAAAATCTCTAGGTATTTATTCAAAATAACAAAATTATATAAGACAAGTCTTAATATTTGTACATAAGCTAGATGAAGATTTTTGGAAGACTACTTTCAACATTTTGGCGGTTACACTTTTTATTCCAGATTTTTTAATGCCCTTGATCCTTGGGAATTTTTGTTTGATTTTTTCATCATGGGCATAACAATTTTTGATCCTCAACAATAATTATATTTAAAAAAAAAGAACAGATTTAAAATTATTCTAAAATGTCTTAAGAAAATTCAAAAACACCCAATAATTTCACATATTCAGTAAAAAAAAATCCTATTCATCCAACAACTATTCCAACTAAAACACAAATAACGAAAAAAAAAAAAAACATTCATCTCACCTGAACAAGATACATTGTAAATCAATCAATTAGACGAACTGGATAAAAAAAATAGCAAGAAAACTCCTTCGCAGCTGTACAATGTCTACAATAGCTAGAGTCTTTCAAGAAACCAGTAATAATCCACAAGACATTATTCAAATTATACTAAAAATTCTCTATAATTTGACAAGTCACTGACTGATTCAACGTTTCTGTTGATGATGATTCTTCCTGCTTCCAAAAATATACAGAATAAAAGATCGCCGAGCCAAAGAATCTCTTTAAGTATCCCGGAGATTTTTTGTGGTTTTTGCTTCCAAATTCAAAACACTAAAAATAACTTCACTTTTTCAATTTTACGTTGCCATAGAGACAAGAACCACTCACTGGAATTTTTTCCAATATTTTTATATTTTCAAATTCTTTCTTTTTTTCTTAGATTTTTTGAAAATCTTTTTTTTTTTAATTTTGTTTATTTGATCGATAATTATCAGTGTTTTCGCGTGAAACCGAACGGTTGCGTGATTTTCGTGCGATACTACTATCTTGTCGCTTCAAAGTCTCACGAAGAAATGCATTGTTTTCTTTGTGGCCAGTGAACTAAAAGATGCCGGCAACAATGTTTAGCTACATGTTTCTAGCAGGTGAGAATGGCATTTCAGGCATCTATATAGGATTGTATACTTTTTGTTTTTCTTTAGATGCTTTTGGAAAATGTTTATATACTTTTTGTTTCTGTTTAGATACTTTTGGTTTCTGTTTAGATACTTTTTGTTTTTCTTTAGATACTTTTTGTTTCTATTTAGATACTTTTGGTTTCTGTTTAGATACTTTTTATTTTATATAGATACTTTTTCTTAAGATATAGAAGAGTTTATATACTTTCTGAAAATTGTTGAGATACTTTTGAAGTTTCTATAGACTTACTACAGAAAAAGGCAGGTGAAGCAAAGCAAACTGAAAGACTGACTATGTAATTACCCTTTTCGTTAATGGAAATTACAGTCTTTTGGATTTTTGTGTTATGTTTTTTTTCTCTGATGAAATTGAATGGTTGGTCTGCAGTTCAATGTTAGAGGTTGAGGTTTGACTGGAAGATTTATTGATTTTCATTTTCGGGCGGGTGGTGTTCCTTTCATGTCTCTCAACAGTCTTTCAGTTGTCTGAAAGGGGTGGAATCGGAAGTAATGTAGCGTGATGGGAAGTAATGGTGGTTTACTGGGAGGAATTCTGCGGACATGAGTCATTTAGGGTTTATTTCGATGGTTTGTTGACCTAACACGTGTTGACAAAATGTCCGCAAATTAACATCTATGTTAACAGATTCCGAAGTGCTATCTAAAATGTCCACCTTTAATTGATATGACATGGCAATTACTTATGCATTCAGCTCCTCTTCACTGTTCAAGGAGCTTGTATGGAATTATCTATACAAAACCGCCTACGGTCCACTTTTACTGATTAGATAATGAAGCTGATGATATTCCAATTTATGCTTATTTTATATAAGACTTACGATCGAGGATCGTCGTTTGGATGATGAAGCAGAAGCTGAGTGTGAATGTTACCGGTTATTGAGAAAATTGGGTTTCTTGATTTCATGTGACTTTAAAAACGATAGGTTCATGAGATGAACACAAGACATGTCCGCCGATTGAAGCTTTGATTGATATGAAATCAGATTTTCATATCGATTTTTCCAAATCGAAATTATATTTTAAAAAAATAAAAAAAACAGAAACTTCACTGACAAAGCCTTCATCTTCTAGAGACGTGTATCGAGGAATTCAAACATTTTTTTTAAGTTATCATTTTTAATCGTGAAAAACTCATTGTATAGTATTTTGATTGACATTATGCACCAGTCACTGTTTTTATTATGTAGAAAGATATGACTCTATCCAACTTACTCAAAAGCCTTACTGAAATCACTCGAGATGATGTCGGTTTACATTTTCTCTTCAAATCGTTCAATAATTAATTGGTTATAGTACATGATCGACGTTGAACGAATCCATGTTGATTCTTAATAATAATAATAATGTTTATTCAGATTCAAAAGAAATACAACTTAAATTAAGAATCCTATCTAACAATTGTACAATAAATTTTCTTTGAACATATTTAGAGACGTTTTTTAATATTTGGAGGAAGTTCATACCACTTAATAACATCAAAAACGAA
Source organism: Megaselia abdita (assembly GCA_001015175.1). NCBI lineage: Eukaryota > Metazoa > Arthropoda > Insecta > Diptera > Phoridae > Megaselia > Megaselia abdita. Next base: position 24,277 of record JXPG01015225.1, read on the forward strand.
GAAGCTTTTTAAATATTGGTTGTATTCGAAATCCGGAACTACCGAGTCAATTGATATTGCGGTTTCTTAGTCTTGTTAATATTGAAGATGAACATAAGACGGCGAGATTGAAGAAACTTACGAAGACCAACCAAACCAAAAATGTTATTGGAAACATGAGATATATGATCGTATTTGAGAAGACCATACACAAATCTCACCATTGAGTTAAAGGCTTGTTCTATAGTACTCTAAAGTTTATGTTGTTTAGTCCACCAGCAATTACATCAAAATGCAGTTTTGTATTTACAGGAAACAACTTTCCATAGTCACCTTAGTCCGAAGTAAATAGTTTGAGTAACTTTAGAAATACCAAGATTCTCAACTAGGCCAAAGTCAATACATTTGAAGATTTGTTGATATTGTCAAATGTAGAAACGATGTAATTTCAACGTTAGTAATTGCGTGTCATCAGCAAAAACGAATACATCTATAGTACAAACGAATACATCTATAGTACAAACGAATACATCTTCCATGTCCTCAACGTATGTTGAAAAAAGGAGCGGTCCAAGAATCGATCCTTGTGGCACACCCAAGCTGTTTGGGATTTTCGTGTGATGAAAGATTGTTATTTACTACGACTGACTTAAGTTAATCCAAGAAACTTGACATTAATTAGAAAAGTCAATGAGTTTGAGAAAAGATATTTTGAAAACAGTGATTTTTCCACTCTGGAACTCGAGCTCATCTAGAAACTACGAAATTTAATTACATCACATCACATTACATCAAAAAACATTCAATGTTATCAACCCATCAAAAAACGACCACTCAAATTGAGTATCTGATGTTTGGTTTTCCACACTCGATATCTACCTTAGAATATATCTAAATCAAAAAACATTCAATTTTATCAAACCATCCAAAAACGATCCTTCAGATTAAGTATCTGACTAGAGCTGCCAGATAGAATTTGAAGGGTCATTTTTATTAAAAAAAATTAAAGCAATATTTTTTGTATCAGAAAATTTTCAGATACTCCATCAATTCAATAAAACCAAACAATAGATACTTTTTGGAAAATATGAAGAAAAGCCCATGAAAAATTTTCATTTAAATCCCCAACATTTTCATTGTGATCATAAAATATTGACTATTTTTCATCAACTTTTCGAAAATGTTAATGAAAAGTATCTGATGTTTGGTTTTTCACACTCGATAGATACCTTGGAATATATCTACATCAAAAAACATTTAATTTTAAGAAACCATCCAAAAACGACCCCTCAGATTGAGTATCTGACTAGTGCAAAACTTCCAGATAGAATTTGAAGGGTAATTTTTATTTAAAAAAATTAAAACAATATGTTTTTTTTCAGAAAGTTTTCAGATACTTCTTCAATTCAATGAAACCAAACAATAGATACTTTTTCGAAAATATGAAAAAAGCCGATGAAATATTTTCATTTAAATCCCCAACATTTTCGTTCTGAGGATAAAATATTGACTATTTTTCATCAACTTTACCAAAATATTCATGAAAATAACTCATGTTTAGTTTTCTTGACTCGATAGTTACTAAAGATTATATCTACATCAAAAAACATTCAATTTTATCAAACCATCCAAAAACGACATCTCAGATTGAGTATCTGACTAGTGCAAAACTTCCAGATAGAATTTGAAGGTTAATTTTTATTTTTAAAAATTAAAGCAATATTTTTTTTTTCAGAAAAATTTCAGATTTTCCATCAATTCAATAAAACCAAACAATATAT
>JXPG01015256.1:137-12354 GCA_001015175.1 Megaselia abdita
GAAGTTATTAACAAAAACAAAAGTCCGCCGATGACAGAGATATATATATATATACACACATCAAATTCAATAAAAGTTTTTAAAAACAAAACACAAAAATCCATATTTTTAAATCTAATAATATTGAAATTAATGAGTTATCTTAAAGTTTAAAACTTAATTTTTTTTAATATTTTTAAACATTTTGCTTAGGATAAATAATAGTATATTTTTTTTTTTTTTTTTTTTAATTTATATTAATTTTTGAACATTTTTTGTGTTCAATATTTTTTTAAAATATCTTTTTTTTTGTTAAGTATAAACTTGTTACATTAAATGAAGAAGTTTTTGCAGCTTTCAAAAATGTTAGATTGATAAACAGTTAAATTAAACATAAAATTTAAAACCTAAATAACATAATATTATTTTTTCATTATAATTAGTTTTTGTTATATTATTTTTAATCCCAAAAACTCTACAAATGTTACGTTAAAACGTAAAGGATAAGTTTAAAATAATGGTTACGTTGAAGGACTTGGATAATGTAACGAATTAAATAACGTTGATGATTTCAGTTGTATAATATTAAATTCTACTAATATTTTTCTTTGAGTGTGGTTTTTTTGAAGAATTGTTTATTTGTTAGTATTTTTGTAATTTTTTCAACGATGGGTGTTTATTTTAAGAGCTAACTTTTATTATTTTTTTAAATTTTATTTTGTAATTTCTTTTTATTTTTAATTTTTTTTTATTATTTATTATTTTATTTTATATTTTTTTTATTTATATATATTCTGTTGTTTTATTTTCTTATTTATTAGTTTATTTTCTGTTAAATTATTTATTTTGATTGCATATATTTTTTGTGTTTGTTTAAATATATTTTTTTATATAAAGTATTTTTCCAATTTTTATTAAAATTTTAAATTTTGATTTATTTGTTTCCTAATTAGTTTTTATTTTTGTTTGTGTATTTTATATCTGGATAATTTGTTTGAAGGTTTTTGTATTAGTTTCTCAAATTTGTGACTTTTTTTAATATATTATTTATATTGTTTGTATTTGTTGGCTATTTTATGTATTATAATTTGGTTGGTGTGACTGCATTTGTTTATTTCTTTAATTTTAAAATATTTTAAATTATCAAAGAAGCTCTACAATTTATATTTACAGATCTTTTTTTTTTTTTTTTTTCTAAATGTGATGTTCAGGTTTTCTTTATTTTTAAAAGAATTTTAGTTATTACTTGTTTTTAAATTTATAAACTAGTTAGATTTTTTTTATATTATTATTCTTCATTTTTTATAAATATTGTCGGTAATGTAGTTTAAATTCTGTTTCTCAACTGTAAGTTATTGTAAGTAATAGTGAGTAAAAAACCTAATCTAATTTTTAGGAACCTATTCTTATTCGAAATAGTCAACTCAATCAACCATATTTTCAAAATCCTCTCGATATTCCCCGTCCAACGATAGAAAATAATATTTTGGTATCCATGGAAGCGTTTCTAGAATCTTTGAACCTTTATTTACCGAAATTACTCTCGAAAACCTTAAGAAACTGAACAACGTTACGAAACTTCGTCAAAAACGTAACGTAAACCTTAACTCAACGTTACGTAAAGAAGCACAAATTCGGACAACCCTCATCGATATATACATACTATAACTGAAATTGATTTTGTTGTCTTAACTTAACTTCATATTTTTTTAAAATAAGGTTCTGAGAAAGAAAATTATCTGTATATTTTTCTTACCATTCAGCTCAAATGTAGTTTCAGTCAGAGAAATATTTTTTAGAAATGCTTCTTGTGAAATTTTATTGTAAATGTCTTAACTATTTTTTTATTTAAATTCGATACTATAAATTTCAATAAAACACAAGTAAAAAAAACTACTCACAATGAACATTAACATCGAACCTCTTGCTAACTGCTGGTGGTACTCCATTCGATGCAACACATCGATAACCTCCCATATCCGTCCTTTGTACATTTGTTAATATCAGTCTTTCGCCTTCAACCACTTTAACCACTGAAAATAGAAATAAATTGCTTTATTCCTGTGTAATCGAAAAAGAGAAGTGCTCTTCGAGCTGTTCATTCACAGACTGACGACGTCCTTTCTATATAATTTCACGAAGGATACCTTTCTCCTTCTTCTGAATAAGAAAAAGTACACACAAAGAAAAAACAAAAAGGGAAGAAAGTTTTAATCGAATTATTCTTACAGCAAACTTTAAGTATTATGTCTACATTTCATTTCAGCTCAGTTCAGGACAACAAACAACCATCCAGTCAGCCAGGAGCACTTCACTGCTAAAATAAAACAACAATTCCGGGAACAGCATCAGTAGCAAGAGCAACAGCAATAACAACAGCAACGGTAAATATAATTAATTAAATAAATTAAGTTAAGAATAAACAAACAAAAAACAGAAGAGAAAAGGAAGACGAACTACAGCAGTACAAAAGTTTAATGGAAACCACAACCAGAAAATCATATAATACATTTCTCCATCGCATCATTCCTTTCCGTCCTTTCTTAGATCCTGTCTGTGACTTTTCTTCCTTGCACAACAATAACTGAGAGTTTTCTTCTTGGATGGAATGAAACACATGCAAAAACTCAGATCTTGCGTCATTGATAACGTTTACGACTTCTGGATTTTCTAATTATTTTTGAAAATTATTATATGGGTTTTTGTTTTATTCTTTATTTTTAATGTAGTCTTTTTTCAAGATCCAGGAAAAGCAAAATGGTTTTGTTTTCGTCTAAAAATAAGTATTTGAAAATATATTGAATTGGGAAGGATTGAACCTAGAAGAGAAGGCTTTAGATAAGAGTCAAAGTCAAGATGTGCAAAAGTTACCATCAAGGATGTAACTGAAAGTTTTTAATTTAGAATTTTGTTGTAAAGGGGAACCCCTTATTTTTGGGGGTGGAAACCACAATTTTCCTTAAAACACCTTTTCAAGAAGGCAATTTCTGAAAAATTATAAAGGGGAACGTCTTTTGAATTTTTTGGTTGGAAAATACAAATTTCCTTAAAATAGGATTTCAAGAAAACTTTTCTTCTAAAAGGTCTTTTATTTGAGTAAATTCAGATAATTAGAAAAAAACTAGAAATTTTTAATTTTCGATAGTTTAAAATAAAATATACAAAACCTTTTAATTTTTTGGGTGGAAAGCCCAAAATTTCCTTAAGGTACCTTTTCAAGCTAAAACTGGAAAATTTTGAAAAATTATAAAATGGAACCATTTTTGATTAGATTTTTTTAGATGGAAAAAACAAATTTTCATTAAAATACGTTTTCAAGAAGACTTTTCTTCTAAAAAGTATTTTATTTGCATAAAAAACCTTTTCAACAACACTTTTTTCTAAATTTTTTTTAAAAAAACCAAAAAGATCCATAAAAACTGGAAACTTCTAAATTTAGATAATTTGAAAAATTATAAATGGGAACCCCTTTTGACTTTTTTGGTTTGAAACAGCAAATTTCCTTAAAATACCTTTTCAAGAAAACTTTTTTCCTAAAAAGTATTTTATTTGATTAAATTAAGAAAATTCCTTAAAAAACTGTAAAGTTTTTAATTTTGGATAATTTGAAAAATTATAAATGGGAACCCCTTTTGAATTTTTATATGAAAAACACAAATTTAATTTGAGTAAATTAAAAAAAATCCATAAAAACTGGAAATTTCTAAATTTATATAATTTGAAAAATTATAAAGGGGAACCCCTTTTGAATTTTTTGGTTGGAAACAACAAATGTCCTTAAAATACCTTTTCAAGAAGATCTTTTAAAAAAGTATTTTATTTGAGTAAATTTAGAAAATTCCATAAAAAAACCGTAAAATTTTAATTTTGGATAATTTTTAAAAATTATTAAAGGGAACCCATTTTGAATTTTTTGGGTGGAAACAACAAATGTCCTTAAAATACCTTTTCAAGAAGACTTTTCTTTTAAAAAATATATTTTTTTGAGTAAATTTAGAAAATTCCATAAAAAACCGGAAAATTTTAATTTTGGATCATTTTTAAAAAAATATTAAAGGGAACCCATTTTGAATTTTTTGGGTGGAAAATACAAATTTTCATTAAAGTACATTTCCAAGAAGACTTTTTTTTTTAAAAAAGTATTTTATTTGAGTAAATTTAGAAAATTCCAAGAAAAAACCCGAAATTTTTAAAAATTATTAAGGGGAACCTCTTTTGAATTTGGATGAACTGCTTTTGATTTTTTTGGGTGGAAAACACAAATTTCCTTAAAATAAGTTGTCATGAAAACTTTTCTTTTAAAAAGTATTTTATTTCAGTAAATTTAGAAAACTCCATAAAAAAGCAGGACATTTTTAATTTGAAACAAAAATTTTCCTTGAAATACCCTTTCAAGAAGACTTTTCATCTAAAAAGTATTTTACTTGAATAAATTTTAAAAAATCCATAAAAAACTGGAAATTTTAAATTTTTGTATGGAAAACACAAATTTTCATTAAAATACGTTTTCAATAAGATTTTTCTTTTAAATAGTATTTTATTTGAGTAAATTTAGAAAATTCCATAGAGAAACCGGAACCCCTTTTGAATTTTTTAGATGAAAAACACAAATTTCATTTAAGTAAATTAAAAAAAAAATCCATAAAAACTGGAAATTTCTAAATTTATATAATTTGAAAAATTATAAAGGGGAACTTTTGAATTTTTTGGGTGGAAGCAACAAATGTCCTTAAAATACCTTTTCATGAAAACTTTTCTTCTAAAAAGTATTTGATTTCAGTAAATTTAGAAAATTCCATAAAAAAAGTGAAAAATTTAATTTTGGATATTTTTTAAAAAAATATTAAAAGGAACCCATTTTGAATTTTTTGAGTGGAAAATACAAATTTTCATTAAAGTACATTTCCAAGAAGACTTTTCTTTTAAAAAAGTATTTTATTTGAGTAAATTTAGAAAACTCCAAGAAAAAACCCGAAATTTTTAAAAAATAAAGGGGAACCTAGTTTGAATGTTCATCCAAATTCAAACTAGGTTCCCCTTTATTTTTATTGGTGGAAAACACAAATTTCCTTAAAATAAGTTTTCATGAAAACTTTTCTTTTAAAAAGTATTTTATTTCAGTAAATTTAGAAAACTCCATAAAAAAGCAGGACATTTTTAATTTGAAACGAAAATTTTCCGTGAAATACCCTATCAAGAAGACTTTTCTTCTAAAAAGTATTTTATTTGAATAAATTTTAAAAAATCCATAACAAACTGGATATTTTAAATTTTTGTATGGAAAACACAAATTTTCATTAAAATACGTTTTTAATAAGATTTTTCTTTTAAATAGTATTTTATTTAAAAATTTAGAAAATTCCATAGAGAAACCGGAACCCCTTTTGAATTTTTTAGATGAAAAACACAAATTTCATTTAAATAAATTAAAAAAAAATCCATGAAAACTGGAAATTTCTAAATTTATATAATTTGAAAAATTATAAAGGGGAAGNTTCATTAAAATACGTTTTCAATAAGATTTTTCTTTTAAATAGTATTTTATTTGAGTAAATTTAGAAAATTCCATAGAGAAACCGGAACCCCTTTTGAATTTTTTAGATGAAAAACACAAATTTCATTTAAATAAATTAAAAAAAAATCCATGAAAACTGGAAATTTCTAAATTTATATAATTTGAAAAATTATAAAGGGGAAGAACCCCTTTAGAATTTTTTGGTTGGAAACAACAAATTTCCTTAAAATAAGTTTTCATGAACACTTTTCTTCTAAAAAGTATTTGATTTCAGTAAATTTAGAAAATTCCATAAAAAAACTGAAAAATTTAATTTTGGATAATTTTTAAAAAAATATTAAAGGGAACCCATTTTGAATTTTTTGAGTGGAAAATACAAATTTTCATTAAAATACGTTTTCAAGAAGACTTTTGTTTTAAAAAAGTATTTTATTTGAGTAAAATTCTATAAAAAATAAGAAATTATTTATTTTTGTTATTTTCTAAAAATTATAAAGGGGAACCCCCTTCCTTGAAATACACTTTTCTTCTAAAAATTATTTTATTTGAGTAAATTTAGAAAAAAGCTTTAATTTTGGAAAAAAAATATAAAGGGGAACCGTTTTTGAATGAAAAACAATTTTTTTATAAAAATACGTTTTCAAGAAGACTTTTCTTCTAAAAAGTATTTTATTTGAGTTAATTTAAAAAATTCCATAAAAAAACTGGAGATTCTTAATTTTGGAAAACACAAATTTCCTTATAATTCCTTTTCAGGCAAACTTTTCATTAAAACGTATTTTATTTGAGTAAATTTAGAAAATTCCATAAAAACTGGAAATTTTTAATTTTGGATAATTTTAAAAAGTTGTGAAGGGAACCCCTAAAACAAATCAAGCACATAACGCCAAATAAATTACAAAAATCACAATTAATTGAAGAAAATTCCTTCGAAAAACCAAAAAACTAACATAAATTAACGTAAAATTTAAATAATCCCTTAAAACAAAAGAGATTCAAACGAAAACCCTAAATCAAAACAAAAACGTTATCCCAACCATATAAATCTAATGAGATAATCAGAAACTCGTTCTTACCTTGTTTTTCTCTAGTAGATTCACTCCTCAAAATAATGTCCTTTCCATCCTCTCTGTTCCATTGCACAGTAGGCTCCGGGATGCCAGTGGCTGCGCAAATTAATTGTATCACACCACCTTCATTGCTGATACCCTCTTCCATATTCGCATTCACCATACTACTACTAATTTCTGGTTGATTCAGGATATCTGGTGGTACAACTACATTCAAGTTGCCCGACTGCAAGGACGAAAGAACCAAAGAACGAACAAACGAAGGATAAAATTAATTAATTTATTTAAAATTCTCTCTCTTCCAAGAAGGATAGATAGATAGAAAGTTAGTTGAACAAGAATTTTGTTCTGTTCTGTTCGTTTCGGTTCACTTACCTGCCATATCATAGGATCTGTGTTAACTTGGCACATATAACTACCAGAGTCATTAAGATGCACATTAGCTATATGAAACTTCCATGTATTGTGTCCATTGTGGGTTACCGATAATCTTGGATTTAGTGATATCATATGTGTGTGAATACCCAGTATTGCTTTCGAATCGGATTTCAGCCAGGCCACCTGAGTAAATACCAGTAAACAAATTAAAATTGATATGATTCTAAGGTTTTTGGAAAGGAAAGGAAAGGAGATGGTTTTTTGTCTATGGGGATTTCTCGTTCTCATTGATTCCTTATAGCATAACGTAAATGTGTGCTGAAGTCGGTAGTCACCAGGAATTATCTGGAGTTTAGGAATTCTGTTCTCTTTACTGTCAGGTCTGGTCAGGTGAGGCTGACCAGGACCACAGGTTGTTCGAGTTTCGTTTACGTATCTAGGGTAGATTTCTAATCAAATGTATGGTCTTTAAAGGGAAAGGTGTGATTTTGCTTTGTCTTGGACTTGGACTATGTGACTAATTTCAATTTGATGGGACAGACAGAATGATATTGTTTTCATTATTCTTGGGGATAATTGTTAACTCTTGAATGGATTGATGGATGAATGAATGACTGAACTGGTTGTTGCAGTTTCATTTCAATTGTGTTTTATTGAAATGTTGGAATCATTATGTGGTGAAAGTGTTTCTTTGCTTTTTTTCGGTTTTTCTAGAAATGTTGGAAAAACAAGAGGTGTTGAGCAATCTATACATTACAAAGTTTTATCAATAGAATCGATAAGCAACAAAAATCTTTAAAAATAAAAATGTTATCTGTTTTTAATTTTAATTTTTGTTTCAATGATTTTGTTTGAAGTTTTGTCCTCAACACTCCAATAAATATTGAGGAGGAAAGTCTTTCATTTCAGTCCTTATACTATGTCGCGAGATACAATTCATGTTACCATAAATTTTCGCACAAAGAGAGATAGAGTTTTGTTATGTTTTCCTATCGTGCATTCGCGTGAATTCAATTTGTATGTTGAGTTTATTTCGGCACACAAAATTACTAAGAGATTCCCCTTTGCTTTTTGACGAAAAATATGTGAATAAAGAAGATCCTTTTTTTATAAAAAAACTTCTAATTTTTTTCAATTCAAAAAATTCTAGAAGAAAAGTTTCATAAACAATTTTTTTTTAAGAAGTGGATTTTAAGGCTCAAAAATTCAGAATGGGAATTCCTTTTAAATTTTTACAAAAAAAAAACGTAAACATTTTTTTTTTTTCAAAAAACTAAAAAAAAAGTTTTTTCTAAATTTATTCAATACAAAGATTTTCTAGAAGAAAAGTTTAGTTTTTAATTTAATGAAGCTGATATTAATTTAATGAAGCTGATATTACGGCTCAGAAAATCACAAAAGGGTTAGCCTATGAATTTTTTACGAAAAATATGTGAAAATAATAAGGTAAAAAAAACATTTGTTTTATAAAAACCCAAAGGGTCCCTTTGCAATTTCAACGAAAAAAAACTTTGCTTAATTTTTTAATGATTTAATTTAAGCATTTAAAAGACTTTCTGAAAGAAAGCTTTTGTTAAAAAGTAAACTTCAAGAACTTGATTTTTCGGCTCATATTTTTTTCTTTACATATATAATAAATAAAAACACTGCAATCAATTTTAAAAAATATCTAAATTAATGTTGTTTCATGAAAACCATAGCTCAAGAAATCACGTAACGTTTCAAAAACTATCCTACATTCGCATTACCGAAACTGTACCCATATTTTCCATAATCCTACAAAAAAAGCTTTAAAAATATTTCTAAATTATAAAATAGGGTAAATTTTTCATGAATAGTTTAAAAGCATAACGTAAGCTTCACCGTAACGTTTAAAAAAAAAGCCTACCTTCTCCAATTCTAAGGGTGTCCAATAAACTAAAAATTACTAGAAAAGAGTTCAACTGTTACGTTATTTCATCTAAAACCTAACATAAACCTTCAAGTAACGTTACGAGAAAAAGGCTATACTCTATACCAAGGTTAGTTATTAGTAATCTTATACTACTTAATTAGTAATGTTATAAAGCTCATTTGAAAATAACGTAAACTGAGTAACCCAATAATTACTTTTTAAAAAAATCCCAAAACTTCGAAATTTTTTAGACAATGAATGGCTTAAGTTTATCATAAATCTGTAATTTAATGCTCATTTCGAAATAAGTTAGATTATTGATAATACCTCTAATTGTAAATTGAAAGCTAAGGCTTTCAAATAAGATTCTTACGGCGGCAGACGAAACGGGGAAGAATTATTGAAAAAAATTACTTGCCAACTTAAGAAAATCGCCTAAGACAAAGTTCTCACATGGTTTCAATTACAATAACATTTTCATTTCTATACACATATTTATATATATAATATTTTATATATTATTTGGGTTAGAACTGCTTCGAATTGAAGCAGAGATGGGCGAAAACACCGATTTTGATTGTTAACGTTACTAACGTTAATTAATGGTTAGGTTAATGACGTACTTCGGCACGAAGAATGTTACTTAAGAATGTTTCTACAACAAACATTATATTTTCAGATTGAGTAACCGACTATTGCAAAATTGCCAGATAGAATGTGAAGGATCACTTTCCCAACACAAAAAAAAAAACGATATTCTTTTGATCTAAATGTTTTCAGATACTCCTTCTGAGTCGAGAAAAAGTATCTATTATTTGGATTTGTTGAATCAGAAGGAATATCTGAAAAGGTTTAGATACAAAACATATAGGTTTTTTTTCGGGGAAAATTGACACCGCCAATTTCTAGAGTCGATCTAAGGGGTAGTTTTTGGATGGTTGGGGAAAATTTTATGTTTTTTCATGCAGATATAATCTTAAGTAACTATCGAGTGTTTAAAACCAAACATCAGACACTTTTCATGACAAATAGTCAATATTTTTTCTCATGAACTAAAAATCTTAAGATTCAAATTGACATTTTTCATCAACTTTTCATCATATTTTCTAAAAGTATCTATTGTTTTGTTTAATTGAAACAGAAGAAGTATCTGAATTTTTTTTTGGGAAATTGACCCTTTTAATCGCACTTTTATGCGCACTAGTCAGACACTCGATCTAAGTGGTCGTCTTCGGATGGTTTGGGAAAATCTTTTGTTTTTTGACGTAGATATATTCTTAAGTAGCTATCGAGTAAAGAAAACGAGTCAAAAATATATTGAAATAACTATATAAACAACGTTTTCTTTTCACTACAAATCGCTTCGGGCCGAAGTTCCTCATTAACATAACCATTAATTAACGTTAGTAACGTTAACAATTAAAATCGGTGTTTTCGCCCATCCCTGATTTAATTTAAGTCGATCGTAAACAACATTTTAAATTTTTAACTTGAACTTAGCTTTTTTTTTAATAATTAAATAAATTATATGCTTGGCATAAAAATTTTATTTCATTCAAAATGAGCAAAAATCTTATTTATTTAATTTTGGATGTAATTGCTAAGCGAGTATTAATTACTACTGATTAATTAACACTGATGCGATGCAGTGGAAGTTATTCATAATTTTGAAGTTATTCAATTCATTCATTTACTTTTTTGTTTAATGTAAACTTATTGATTTTATAATTTTAATTTTTTTAATTTGGGAAAAGTATTTATTGTATTCTATTTTTTTGTTTTTACTTTTATTGTTAGTGTAAAATTATTATTATTATATTTTTTGTAAAATATTTGATGGTATTTATTGTTAAGCATTCTTATATTTTAAAAGCTATTTTTTATTATTATTTTAAGGTTTATTGGTATTAGATAGTTTGTTTTGTACTTATATAAAAATATTTGTTATTTGAAATATTTTTGCTTTTTTAATGATTGCATTTTTGTGATATTTTTTAAAATTTTTAATTTATTTTCTTTCTATATTTTTGGTTTTGTTTTTTTTTTTTTTTTTTTNTTTTTTTTTAATTCTTGAATGTATTTGTTGTTTTGATGAAACAATTTTAATGTTTGACTCTGTTTTTTTTGTTTCTTCTGCTTTTTGAAATTATTATAAGACATCATAATATTTGTAATTATTTTATATTCAGTTTTATTTTTTTGAGCATATTGCTTGTTTGGCTAAAGCTGAGTTATTCCTTTTTGGAATCTATGATAATATTCCCATTCAAGAAATCGATTAAACAGATGTTTCCTTACTCCTCTCAAAATTCCGACCAACGATAAACATATTTAGCCATGGAATTATTTCTGAAATATCGGAACCTTTCCCATTCCAAAAGTCAATTCTATATTTATTTTCTCCCCAGGCACTGTACACCAACAAAATCGGATTCGTAACAGTTTCTGGGATCTCAGAATTTCTATCACAGAAATCGATTCTATATTTATTCTCTGACTTCTGCCAAAATTCAAACGATACCCAAATTGTGAAAAATAAAAAGTAGCCACGGAACCGTTTCTAGAATTTGAAAGCGTTTCTGGAATCTTGGAGCCAATTCACAGTCTTAGAAATAGATTTTATATACAGTCCCTGAAACCTCGAAAAGGATAGATGAAGAAATAGATCACAAGAAATCTGCGCGAAAGAAGTAGCATAAGGAAACCTGAACGTTTCAATAAGCCATGAGTCAAGATGATTCAGAGCAATGGGATGAATCTACGTNCTTAGAAATAGATTTTATATACAGTCCCTGAAACCTCGAAAAGGATAGATGAAGAAATAGATCACAAGAAATCTGCGCGAAAGAAGTAGCATAAGGAAACCTGAACGTTTCAATAAGCCATGAGTCAAGATGATTCAGAGCAATGGGATGAATCTACGTAAGAAGAATCTGACTCTTTGAATAAAGTCGAGATTGTCTATTTTTGCGAAGAAGCTTGATAGCCACAATTAATTCACAACATTTAAAGCCAGATTTCGAGAGGATTCTCTTAAATAATTTTTTTTCAGCTCTGTTAGTTCTTTCGGAAGATTGATCTGAATCTGAAGAAAAATTTAATGGAAATTATATGTTTCAGTTGTAATTAATGAGAAGAAACAAAAGTCTCCACAATGTCCAAAGAAGCGCGTAGGAAATGTTATTATGATGAACAGTCTAGCGAGCTGTGAAGATGTAAAGGCAATGGGATCTGATGAATGATGACTTCAATTTTTGATGCTAATAAGATGAAGGACTAGGAAACGACCTTTGGTTTTGTCCTGGTGTTCATCAAATCTACATGTTTATAATCTCACAACTAAAAAAGAAGTTTAACCCATTTCGAGCCGCTGTACGTTTT